>PVJX010016073.1:26351-41245 GCA_004027295.1 Dolichotis patagonum
TATATATATATATATATATATATATATATATATATATATATATATCTCAACTACATGACTGCACATCAGTGGATATTTTGATTCTTAAAATGCAAAAAAATTAATGGAAATGAACCACATGTACGGTGACAGAATTTTTGATGAGGGTATCTTGTAATTGACTAGTGATTAATACAAAGAAGATGTTTGGAATAATCTTGTTAACATTTTTTTGGTCCCAATCTAAAAGCCAAGCTCAGTTCTCTCCTTTTGAAACCATGAAACCTATGTCGAGCCCAAATTGATCAGTTCAACATAAGTGTAATTATTCCAGGTTTTGGATATGGATCTGCAACCCAAATAAAGTACTGCTTCGTAAACCGTATCTCCTTTGAATTTAACGCTCCCCACCAGCCATGATTTAGTTCATTTTCTTAGTACCTCTTGCCTTAATAGACAAATTCTTATTTATTCCCTATTTTTCCATGTCTGTGCACCCCGTTTCTATCTGACCATTTTGGATCCCCAAAACACATTTTCTGCCTTCCTTCATCAATCTGTTTTCCATTTTAGCCTAGTCATAAATGTTACTGTGTTACGCATTACTTCCTCTAATTGTTTAAAACGATAGTGGTGTCCTTTTCTGGTATATAAACTGCTCTTTGGGAGATGATTCTGATTTCTCTTTACCTTAAATATCCTTCTACTGCAGTCTCCATGTTGTCTCCAGTGTCCTCCTAATTTTAGTCTTATCTGGCTGTCTATAGTCTGTTATGGCAAAATACCAACGTGAATCCATGATCTAAATTTCAGTCGCTGAGTATCTTCCAAAGTTTTTTTCTTTTGAAATTCGAAAAGACTCTCTGATGAATACATGAAGTTGCTAGTTTGAAAGACTCCATTTCTTTTCATTTCTTAAAAGGTGAGTGCTGTGATTTGAATTTGTCACCCAAAACTCATGGATTGAAATGCAAATCTCCACAAAGCAGTAGAGGACTTGTGTCCCAATGACACTGTTCAGGTCATGCGAGCTCCGCCCTCGGGAGTGAATGAAAGCACTATAAAAGGGCTTGAGGCTGCGAGTTCAGCATCTCCTGCTTTTGTGCCATGTGATACTTTCTGTACTTGCTGTGACACAGCAAGAAGGCCCGTGTCACCAGGCGCAGCCGCTTGACCTTGGGCTTCACAGCTTCTAGCATTCTCTTCTTTATAAATTACCTACTCTCAGACATTCTCCTTCGGAAGCACAAATTGGACTACAGCAATGAGATGGTGTAACAGGTACCGTTTCTTATTTCGTTTCTTTCCAAATGGCAGTTGAATAGGAACGAATAGATGGTTCTCTCAGACTGTCAGAGGTCGAGGGCTTTCTGTCTTCTCATTTCTTCCATGCAGTCTACTGGGAAGTTACCCAAATGTCTTTTTGCTGATATTTTAAACTTTCTATGTGAATTTTACTTGCAAATCCATGGTAATGCTAGGTCTAGTTATTCTTCTCTGATTCATTCTCCATTAGTGTTGATTTTTTGGACCACGATGGATAAAATGACTTTTCCTTCAGAACTACTCTTTCTTCTGGGAAGGATAGCTGGTATTTCTTTTTTTTTTTTTTTTAAGGGTCTTTTTTTTTTTTTTTTTTTTTTTTTTTTTTTGGTCTTTTTTTTACTATTTTCTTTTTTAGTACCAGGAACCGAACTCAGGGCCTCGCGCTTGCCAGGCAGGCACTGCACTGCTGAGCTACATCCCTGGCCCATAGCTGGTATTTCTTTACTCAAGATTTTTGTGGGAGTAGGGGGATCTTGAGAAAGGACAGGAGATTCAGAAATGGATTCAGAGGAACTTTTTCTAACGTTTGTAATACCTTCTATATTTCAAAATTAGTAATATATTCTTAATAAGTTAGTTAACTCTTGTGTAAATGAAACCCTTGTGGATGTGTGCGCACATTAGCAGAGGAAGAAGTGGATGCCTTTATTACAGTGGTTACTCCTGTAATGGGCTATGGTCCCACTCTAATTGGGGTAAGGAGAAAATGGGGGTGCCATGGAGTGATTTCTAACATATGTCTCTTGTTTCAGCTACAACAGATATAGCTAGCATCAGATTCCTATCAGTAAATTTTATCAGAATCTTTTTAAAAATGGAATGAATTCAATAAATAAGTGATACATAATAGAACTTAGTAACATCAGTGGGGATAATTAACTTGTAATCTAAGTGTAAATCCTACTCTTTGTGGGTGTAAACTTACTGAATCCTCCTAACAGCCCTAAGTGAGAGCCAATGAAATTGAAATGTAAAGAGGTTAGGTTAACTGCCCAGAGTCACCCAACTGGTTCAGCTGAGATTCAAACCTCTCAGGGCTCCAAATCTATGCTTTTAAGCACTGCTCTAAGCCAGCTCTCTATAGACATATAACAAAGTCTTTGTTGATATTATGTTGTAAACAAAATAGAAAACTGTGGGCTGAGTGATAATGTAATTTTGTATCACATTTTATTGCTTCTGACTGCAGAAAGGGCCTGCTGTGTAATATAATTAACCATTCCTGACACACCTCATGCTAAAGGGCAAGTGTCTTCAACATGATACAACAAATCCAATAGTTAGTGCGATTCACCATTTATTAAAGGTTTACTGGCTCTGTGAGTTGGGGGAGAAGGAAGGGCAGATAGAAAGCTAAGGTTGTTTTTTAAATTGTTAAAAAAGAGAAAAGCTGCAAAATGGATGGAAAAAAGATACACTGTCTTAAATATTTTAGACAAAGTTGTGAGCCCCTGGAAACAAATACCAAATAAGATAGTGTTTTGTGAATTATTTTCCACAAATATAAATTATAAGCATAGATTCGCCTAATTGGAACCTTTAATTACTGGCTGTAATCACCACAGTCACAGTTCTTATTGACCAAGTTATTGTATTTATTCTCCTTTTATCACATTTCAGTGTGTTATAAACTGTAAAACAAAACAAAAAAGGGCAGCAGTACATGCCCGTAATCCCAGCTGCTTGAGCGATAGAGACAAGGAGAATTGTGTTTAAGCCCAACCTGGGCAACATGGTAAGACCCCATCTCAAAACAATGAAAATATTAAAACAAATAAGTAAAGTTTATTTAAGGAGCAACTTGCTTCCTTAAGTTAACCATTTGTGTACTCAGACAGTACACATACTCTACTACTATTCTTATGACATTGCATATTTTTTATTTTTAAAATATGATCTATCAGACTGTGACTACCTTAACGATGGGGTCTGTGTTTTGAGCCTTTTGAATATGTGGTGCTCAGTACAATTCCTGGAACAAAGGAAATGTTATACCCAAAATATTGGCTAAAGGATACAAAACTTGCTTACCTGATCTGCGAATACTTCTGCAAAGCACCATAAACTATTTGATATTGCTGTTCATAAAAATTCTTTTAAATGACAGTGAGACTATTTTTTTTTACACATGGGTAAAGTACCTATTGTATGATAACACAATGAGTGAGGTGGTACGTGGCACTGAGTTAGGTAATGTGTTGGCATCTCATGTATTATTGGATAGAATGTAGATTGGTTCATGCATTTGGAGGGCATTGTGATGATCACTATCACAATTAAAAATGTGTGTTTTTTTTTAACTAAGAATTTTACTCTCAAATTTAGTCCACATAGATGCTGGAATATGTACACAAAGATACATAAAGCAAAAATTGCCTTGCATGTATGGTGATGATTGTTCACCTGTGTTGTGTGAAATTATGCAGTAATTTAAAATAATAAGATACATGCATAAGAACTGTTGCCTGTATAAGGAAAATAAGCAAGATACAGAAAAAGTGTATATTGTTTATGTGAGAGTACTTATTTTTTTGTGTATTGCTTGTGTTTATATAAGGAGGGAGAAGAAGGAGGAGAAGAAAGAGAGGAAAAGAACAAATAGATTTATTGCATGGAGAACTGAGAACTGTGTTCAAAGTAGAGTTGTACTGTTTGAAGTAGACATATTTAACTGTTATGCTCTTTCGTATTTTTGAAGTTTTAGCTTCAAAAATATTTTTTAGTTTTAAGGCTATTATATACATTCACATAGAAAGATGATGTAAGATACAAGGGGCAGAGGGAAAATGGGAAGCTTGAAAGGCTGCCAGCTGCTAGCGTTGTGGTTTTCCACCACAATTAACGGACGGGATAAGAGCATAGAGCAGCAGCCGTCTCACCCTGTAATTGGATGGTGGACCAGGCCATTGTTGTCCTTTGTCCTTCGAACTTTCTGCTCCCCTAGAAATTCCTGGTGTTTGGTCAAGTTCTGAACAGATGTTTCACTCCCCCTCCATGATCATTCCCAGTGTCCAGCTTAGCCTTGTCTTATGGTGCATGTGCCTCTTCCAGGAAATACATTCCTCAACTAATCAAGACTATACACATTCACTTGCGTGCCCCTTCCTGCAAATACGACTACATATTTTCCTCATGAGTTCCCATGTAAAGCACCAGGCCTTAGGGTACCTCAGCTTTCTGTTGGAGATGAAAACTTATAAAGTATGTCAGTACATATCAGACTTCCTTATAAAAAAGAAAGGAAGACCAAAGCCACATGAAAAGAATTGTAAGGCATTCCTTAAATGTTCAGACATGACATTTAGTGCTACACTGACCTTATCCTTGTGCAATGGGTTTGTTTTTTAGTCTCATATTTAGTTTTTTTGAGAAGAATAACACTGTTTTGTAACACTGGGTGATTTTACATATAACAACAACTCCAAATCTAACAACCCCAAGGGGAAGATCTTCACCCAGTTTCAGACTGTTTCATAACACTGTGTTTTATAACACTGGGTGATCTTCCCTTTGGGGTTGCAATACAAAGTCATGATGAGATGGTGAAGTTTTTTTTAAATCAGGAATTCTCTTGCTCCTAGGAGTTTAATGCTGAGCTTGAATGCTATTTTCACTCATTCTTTTTCTTTTATAAGCTCCTAAATGAGCAAAAATAGGAGTGTTTTATCTTACATTCAGCATCAACTTGCAAACCCATGGAGGGTTTGATTAGTGTTATGATCAGCCCTTTACTGATTAACTAGCTAGTGTCTTTCTAACAGCCTCCTAATTAGTCTAAATTGGCTGGACTGCTCCTCTTTAAAATACTCTTTTCTTTGCATTTGAAGGTGGTGCTATTGGATTTTCACCGAGCCATAGAACTTTCCCCATTATGAAAGCAGCATAATTGCTGGCATTGTTATGTTGCCTACACAAGATTAAAGGTGAAATTTGTGGGTGCGGATCCAGCTAGAGCCAACTAGGTGACAAGAAAGTCATCTTATTCTTTCATCAGCACCATGCTTTCCATGGCTGAGCCAACTGGTCATTCTCACTTGACCGCATACCGATGTCCTGGGAAAGTCCATCTTCCTTTGCTTTATGAAAAAAATGGCAGCAGAAAAAGCAGAGAAGGATGCCCCAGCAAACGTCCCCTGTTAAACAGTGTCAATGAAGTTGGAGAAATGTGTAAGAATCATCACAGGGCATATAACACCCAGCCTACAAAGGTAGAGCATTTGTACAAGAAAGAGCTCCTAATCCAGATAAGCAATTCTCTTTCCTTTAATGGACCTTCTTTCTTTGTTTAAAATTTAGTGCCAAGTGCTGGTCTGTTTGTGGCATGTTTGGAGGAGAGAGTGGCTGTGAGAGACTCTTAGGAAACAGGGCTGGCAAGGCACGGAAGCTAGCTGCAGATGGCCCAGTGTGCAAACCTCCAGAAGCCTTCCCAGCCCTGGCCTTCTGGTAGAATCAACTGGGGAAGTCAAAATAGGATCAATCGCCAGGATTCATCTGATCAATTATTTATTTTGGGTTTCTGGGGATTGAACCCAGGGTCCTGTGGATGCTAAGCATGCATTCTACCACTGAGCCATACTCCCCCCCCACAACATGAATTAAATGAGATTTGTCAGCTTGATTTGTTAGACTCCATTTGTTCCAAAGCCACCTCTCAAGAGTCCCTGGCTAAATGACCCTGCACTGTACAATCCAGGTAATGGAGTTGTTGAAAGAAGCCTCACAAACGAATTGACTGTGAAGAAACTGTGACAAGTGAAATGATAATGCTGTGGCAGAGTTTGTGATTTGGCCCCAGGTGGAAAGCCCAACTGACTCCCAGTAGCTGTGTGGGAAATTCCCCTAGCCACCCAAATTGTTTTCTCAAATACAAAATATACCTCATCTCTCTTTTGGTAGGGGTGATGATCAAATGAAATATGTACGTCAGACAGCCTTGCCCAATGCTTAGAAACATGGTAATTGTGGGAAAGTATAAAAGCAGAACTATACCTTTCTAAATTTGCAGTCTTGTATACTTCTGCACAAAATGGGTATGATACTCACCAGATCTGAAAATGTAGGCAGAAAGTGCATGCGTGTGTGTGTGTGTGTGTGTGTGTGTGTGTGTGAAGAGATAGATGCGTTTCAGTTTAGTAAACACATATGTCTAAAAACTTAATCCATTTTCACTGGTGCTTTCCACAATGGAATCTGAGATGCAGTTTTACAATACAAAGGAAAAAAGACCCAGGAGACTGAGTTTATAACTTTGGCTGCCTGAGGATGCACTGGTCACCATGGAAAACTAGTACTCAGCGGGGATTCTTTCAAATTTCACACTTTTGATTTAGGTTGCTTCTCTCTTTTTGCCATCCTTTCTGTTTCTCTTTGTATCAGAATAATTTCTCTATTACTTCACACTAAACCTTCTATAATCCCCTTATTGTTCATTCATTTCTATGTTCATTCACATGATTTTTAGAGGGCTTTACATGAAGCACAAATTTTGTCCCCAAAAATTTTGTCTACATAGAAACAGTACCTCATTTATAAATGAAGTCCATTGCGATAATTGATTTGTTAGTTAATTAGTGATGTTGAAACATTTTCTTGCAGAGATAGTATATTAAATTACATCTGTGCTTCTAAGCTACCTAAGCACTAGGGGGAATATTTCAGAGAATGATGAACAATTCCCATAGGAAAAAAATACATATAAGTAATAGAATTCAATAAAGAAAAGATTAGGACCCAAGAAGTCTAGGTATGTATTGAAATATTCCCATTACGATTTTTAATAGCTAAATCTTGGAAATAACCCAATGCCCATCAACTGAGGAATGGGTAAAAAAAAATGTGGTATTTTTACACAGTGGAGTATTACTCAGATATAAATAAGGATAAATTTGAGGCTTTTGTAGATAAATGGATGCAACTTGAGACCATACTCCTAAGTGAAATAAATCTAACTAGCATGTGTAAATATTGTATTGTCTCCCTAGTGTAAAAAAAAAAGTCTGAAAGAGTAAGATCCAAAACGTACAATACATATTGTGAAACTAAAAGGAAAACAAAGATCTCAAAACAAAAGAACAACTAGGATAGGGGAAAGGAGAAAAGAAAGAAGGGAAAATAGTATATGTAACAACTACTTTTAAGATAACAATATGTAATATATTCACTATTGATAATTTCCTACTATTTTTTAAAATTCTGTATCATTTTATCCTTTTATTTTATTCTTAAAATAAAAAAAGAAATACTCGTGTTACAAAATCAACATTTAATTCCTTTTATATCATTGCATTACGTGGAAGAAAGGACATTTATTTATTTATTTTTGCAGTATGAGAGATCAAACCCAAGGCCTTTGCATTGAGCTACATCCCTGGTTCTTTTGTTTTATTTTATTTTATTTTATTTTATTTCATTTCATTTCATTTTGATACAGGATTTCACTAGGTCTTTAGATTGCCCAAGATAGGCCCAAATTTGGAATACTCCTGCCTTAGCCTCCCAGTGTGCTGGGGTTACAGGTTGCCTGGCAGGAAGTTTTCTTGAAGGCCAGCAGAATATGGACCAGGTAGTAGTCATTGTCACTGAAATGGAATGCTGTACTTTTTGGATTTTGTTTTGTTTTGTTTTTTTAAATTGGTACAGGGGATCGAACTCATGACCGCACACTTGCAAGGCAGGTGCTTATGCCGCTGAGCTAAATCCCCAGCCCTGAATACTGTACTTTTAAGAGTCGTTAGTGACTAACCCACCACCTAGCCATGAATTTAGCATTGCCTCATACTGGAATGAGTCACTGTAAGTAGGGGTGTGGCCAATCTTAGAATGTTCCCCGTGCCAGTATCAAACAGATTAAACAGAAATCCAGATGTTTTGTATTTCGTGATTTAGAATTAACAACGAAAGCAGTCCTAGCCTCAGGACAGTATACAATATTCAATTTCCCACCTTCCTGAGAGCTAGTGGTTAACTACTCTTAGACTATTTAGGAAACAAGATGAAAAGTATTTCCCATAAGTGTTTTGCAACCTGAAAATTAAGAAGACCTGATAATCAGCTGCAGTAGTCAATAATACATCTCTAAACTTGACAGTGCAAGATTTACTGTTCTGGTTTTTACTCTGGTTTTGTCCCTGTCTTGAAAATGCTTAAAGGTTTCCATCTGTTTACAAATTCCATTTCTGAGATGATTTTGTACTTATAAGACTGTTCCATTGGAATCTCGAACTAGATTGGGTCCACCTCCAGCCGTCTCAAATTGTGTTTAATTACCAGGAAAGTTCTGTTGATTGCCAATGATGTTTGCTTGATTAATTTAGCTTTAGCTGCATTGGCTTTTTACCTGTTTCTTTTAGCATGTGCTAGAAAATTAAATGTTTCCTTTTGGGATTTTTCAGGAAACTTGACCTGAAAAGAAAGTTCATTTTCCTTGTTCTTTTTTTTTTTCTTGTGGATAGAAGAATATTTTTCATTGATATTCTTTAATCGAGTTTTGACTCCAGTGTAAATATGTGAACCAGATTTTCCTTGAAGTCACGTTTTCATTCTGCTGTCTTGTCTGAATTTAACCCATTCTTTTCTTGATGCTCTGAGTCTAAAGCATAAGTAACTTGGATTTTTTAAAAGACAATACTTTGGATATAGCTTTTAAGGGAAATTTTCAAAGTTTTTGGGAGACAGTATTTTGAAATAAGTTTCAATAGTTTCCTGACTTGATTTTGTTTTGAGAAATCATCTAGATTAAATGATAAATAAATAAAATGAAATTGCCATTCTGCGGGAGTATTTTCACAGTGATTTCTATGAGTTGTATTTTAGTGTTTTGTTTTGTTTGGGTGGGCTGAGGTGGGGGGATCCTGTCCTAAAGTCTTCAAAGCTAAGAGTTTATAGATGTCATTTCTAGCATCTATAGATGCTACATCTATAGATGTAGTTTACTAGCTAGGATGGAAGATTTCGGATGACATTGATTCCTTAGGGAAAAAAAGGGCAAAATATTAAGATCAAATAATTGCAGATTTAAAAACAAAAGTTTTAAAAAATATTTACACATATAATAATGCTGTTGTATTTTGAGCCAAAAATGATTAACTATGAGAATGACACACTTTGAGGACCTCAAATCCACAAATGTATGCTGTCCCACTTTCTCTCTCGACCCTGCATTAAAGGTTGTGGTGTGGCAGTAAGAACATCAGATGAGAACTGGGTTTTTGAAGACTCTGATCTTGATGCAGCCGCCATTTGTCTTTGAGACTTTGAGTGAGTCTCATAATTCTCTGGGCATTAAAGTCCTTTTCACCAAAATAAGAGATTTGAATTACAGTTTTTAAAGGAGCCATTTAAGCTAGAAAATTCTAGGATACTCTTCGTATGATTTCACACCATAGATGTGTTTTATAATTGCCCAGAGATTCTTGAAGTCTGACTGCATTAGTAGTTTAAAAGCAGAAAGAAAAATTTGCACTGATTTTTACTTTCTCCGGAGTAAACTACTGGAAGGGATTAAAGGAGAGATTATTATCAAGTTAACTATGCTCAAGGAGTTTAATTATGTGCATTTTATTCAGGCAAATTTCTCATTGATTTTTGCCTCAAAGAGTCAAACCTGACACAAGGGCAGAGAATGAGAATGAGCTGCATTTGTTTTAAGACTCAGGGCACTTACTGTGGTGCACTTCACAGATATCTCGAAGTGCCTATACTGTTTGTTATCATCAACATTCATGTATCTTACTACTAAATATCCTTTTTTATAGAATTCACAAAAGTGTCTCAGTGCTGTGATTAGTCATCCAGTAAAAACCTGCTACCTCTGAGCTAGTCTGGGCTCCTGGTCCCCAGTACGATTTCCCTAATATTCAAAATAAACCTTTTCAGACACTTTATGGTCACTTTGATCAGCTCTATATGGCTTACACATTGAATTTAGGTGTGATATGATGTTTTTCTATGGTGATTATTCAAATTGGCTTATTTTTGGTCTTTTTTTTTCTGAGACATGGTTTCACTATAGAGTTCAGGATGGCCTTGAACTCATTTTGTAACCAGGCTGACATCGAACTCACAGCAGTCCTCCTGCCTCAGACTACTGAATGATGGGATTACAGGCATGCGCCACCACACCTGACTCAAATTGACTTTTATTTGATTGTGTTCATTGTTTATATTTTAAATCATATGATTCCCAACATGTCCTTGCTTTGTATATAGCTTTAAGTTTATAAAAGTAACATATCTAAGCAGAAAAACTGTAGTTACAGTTTACAGAAATAGATTGTAAATAGTTTGGGATTGTGAGCATTATTGATATTTCCCTCAAAGTCCAGAAGCAGTCATTTATAACTGTTGCCATCATATACTTTTCTGACAGGAATTGCTCAGTGGCATAGGATTTTTCCCAAGTGTTTCATTATAGGACAGTTCGTGGTGCAAGATACTAACATTGTTTAGATAATACCACTATCGTGAAACTTCTATAGGCAAGAAATTAAGTCACTTCTATCTTATATTATTTAGAAATTGCTTTTGAAAAAAGTGATGGATATTTTAAGTAGGATAATTTAAATTTGAGTCTGTTCATTGTATTTTGAATTCATTAAAATAAAGTCATAGAAAATGGGAGGTTATCTGATAAATATCTTGTCTCTGCCACACTCAAACCATCTTCCAAAGCAGTCCTGATGTATTCCTAATGTCAAGTATTTACTTAACGCCTTTGAACTGATCACTGTCCATGCATTCTGTAAAGCACACACGTGGAAATCTACTTGGACCATGAGATTAATATTTCAGGATAGTATAGCATGTTCATTTTAGCCACACATTGTGGAATAGTTGGTTGAAATTCTTTGAGTTTTAGTCTCCATTCTGCAATTACCAGCTCAATGTCTGGGAAGCATCCAGTTAGGCTTTTTATTCAACATTTTTGTGGGAAATGACATATGCTGACAAACAGAACTACTGTGCATATTACATAAGACAGTATCTAAAGGTATTTGTAAAGTGCAAAGGTGATGCTATCACCAACGTTAAATCTTCTCCCTGGTTCTTCCTAATCATAAGTCATTTCCTAAGCAAACAAAAGTTGTCCATAATTTTCTGGCTACTTTTGAGTTATTTGTATTTGATTTTATGATCATGAAATTATGCATAAAGTCTTGGGATCAGAGCTCTGAGAGATAGCTAATAATAACAGCACTACACCACACAATTTATTGAGGTCTCAGCATATATCAACCACTATGTGAAAGTGCTGTCTATATAATTAATGTCTAAAAAATTGTTGCAAGATAAGTACTAATAGCTCCATTTACTAATAGCGACAGTAATGGCCCCTAAGTTACATAGGAAGTCAGTGGAGGAGTTGGATTGTGAGTCCAGGCTTGTCTAACTGTGCTGTTCAGTAGTACTACAGTAGGGCAGCAAAGAACAGAAGAAAGCACAGAAAGACTGGAGAAAGTACAAGTTGTGTACTAAGATTCAAGGAAGCATGAAGAAGTCTTTTGCCACTGAGACACCAAGTAATGGTAATTGGTTTTTCAAGGCAGTGTAGACAAGGAATTAAGTTTAATTAAGGGAAGGACACAGAATACCAAAGGTGGCCCTGCTACAAACATTCCTTTTTAAACTGATATTTCATGCTTTTAAGGGAAGTTGAGAAGGTTGCTGAGGAAAGAGAGTGTGAATGACAATCTTAGCACCAAGAATGCAAAAGTGGGAACTACCACTTTATTTTACCAAGAGAAGCAGAAGATTTGGCTCTCAGATTTCACTGAGAAAGCAATGTTCACCTCTTCCTGTAAGCCGGTGAGGTGATGTGCTATTGTCTCTCATCCTTCTAACATTTGCGCCAGCATCAAAGTTCACACACTTTAGAATGATCTGAAGTTCTTTGTCTGAAGTGCATCAGCTGGAACAGTCATTTCTATCAAATATTTATTTATTTTTTCAGTCCTTCTCAAACAAATTGCATAGTAATATTTTTTGTTAAATTTCTGTGCTTCCACTTGTCAGTTTTGCACCATTTCTTGTCAAGTTCACACTGTAGAACTGTGTGAAGCTGACGGAGCCAGAGCAACAGAGAACATTATGACTACATACCAAAAATACATTGTGGAAAAAACACCTTAATTTATAGCATCCAGAGAAAAGTGTCCTAAAATAATCTTACTTATGGACATCTCAAAAGAAAAAGAAAACTGTGTATATGTTCACACACATACACATACATACATACATGTAAACATGCATTCATACATAGGTGAATCTGAAAATCTACAAATCTTCTAGGTTTGAATAGTTTTACTTGACATTTCTAAATACGTATCTAAATATATATATTTAAAATACATATATCTAAATATATCTAAATCTATATATATATATATATATATATCTATATATATCCATATATATATAGAGAGAGAGAGATTTTTTAAGGTCACTTCATCTTTTGTTGACTATACAAAGTATGTCATAGGAATATGTAATTTAAGTACTTTGTTATTTATAGCCAAACTTTTCCCTAAAAGTCTAAAATTCATCTAGCTTGGAATAGTTTCATTTGACATTTCTAAATACCTAAGTATTTAGAAATCAGATTATTTGATTGAACAGTGAACTTTTAGTCACACAGCCTCTTTTCTTCCTATAATGAGGTTTCAAAAAATATGTCTTTGTAGTTCCTGATCTGATAGATAAAATTAAATGTGTATTATATGAATTTAATTAATGTTGCTGCTTCCTGTAGGTATACAATGATGATACTCTTTGTAATGTTCATTTAGTTTTATGCATTATGAAGATTACTCTAATTATATATTTGTATATATGTCTAGCAGTGGCATAGATTTAGACTTTGCTTTTAAAATGTATATTGACCATTAAATATGCTTATTTCATGGCCAAATGATTAATGGTTTAAATTACAAAAATCTCATGTTAAATTTTTCTATAAAAGTAACTAAATCATGGGTGCAGGCATTGGTCTATTCATTAAGGATGACAGATTCCCATTTTCTCTGCCTTCTCAGCTTACAGTCCTGAGAGCATTATTTGTTAGAATTGGGTTTAAAGGGTTAAAATAATTACCGATGTTTAAAAAACAGCTTCTGCGTCAATATTTCTATTCTGCCAAATATTAATGTTACCTTAATCTGCTAGTCTTGAGGGCTCCAACAAGATGGCGGACTGGTAGGTAGCAGGAGAGAAACCCTCTCTGAGAGAGACAGCTCAAATGCCAGAATAAAACACCCTGGAGAGACCCAAACAGCTAGAGATGGACTCTCACAACCCAGGAAAAAACTAAAGTGCAAAACACTGCTCGAATATGAGGTCCTGGGACTACCATCATAGAAGCTAAGATCAGTGAGCACGGCACCCTCCTCGAGCCGCCTGAATTCCTGCCCGGTCTGAACAAGCAATCCGCACCCAAGCGACTGGCTTGAGCCGCCGGAGCGCAGAGCTGAACAGCCCTGCATGCAGCTCGCCCAGACCGGCACTGCACTCGACCCATCCAGAGGCACCGTGAATTCCCACCACAGCCACGCTGAAGTCAGAGGTCGGGAAGTCCTGCAGTTCTCGTGGACAGGCATCAACACGCAGTGAGTGATGGAAATAAGACCCTCCCACGGGAAAGGGGAAACCGACTGGACGACATGTTGGATTTGGTCAGGACAACCCTAACTCCATAAGGAAGTGGCTTCAGCTGGTTGCTCCCCTCACTGAGTGGATTGGTGGAATCTGCTTGGATTAGGCCGCTCCCCTGGCGGGGAGCCAGTGAGTCGCTACAACAATACTTCCCTGAGATCAGTGCACACTGACGCAGTGAAGACCTGCAAAGGTTGACTGGCCCAGAAGGGAGGAGCTAGCGCACACTGCCCGTGGGTGAACTCTAATCTCTGATAACCTATTGAAGAGGGCTAAAGCCTGGGCCCTCTAGAGGAGCCTTAACCAACAAGAAAAGGGTATGGGCATTACACTGTGCACTTGTATGGAAGGAACCAAAAACATGACGAAAGGGAGAAATAAGAAACAACTCCCAGCCCCCAACCCTGAGAATATTGATCCAGGAGAGGTAAATACAAAAGAGACTGAGGGCAGCAATAATGCAACATCAAACACAGCATTAGCAGACATAAAGAGATATCTTCAGGACCTTGTAAGCAGGACCAAAACTGAAATATTAATTCAAATTAAACAAGAGATAAGTAGATTAACAAAAGAAGGGCTGGGCACCTCTCAAGAAGGCACGGACAGAAGAATGGAGGAACAAAAATGGAGAGAAAAATTTAATGAAGAATTCAGGAAAAACCTAGAATTCATGAAGCAAATTCAAAGAGATTATCAGGAAACTAAAGACTCCATAGAAAGCTGGCAAAACTACTTGAAATAAACCAAAGATAGACTATCAAAAATTGAACACAGGCTTGCAATGTGGGGTCATGAAAGGGAAGATCTCTTAAAAATAACAAGGGAGCAGGCAGTAAAGATACAAAGACTGGAAGATGACAAGAGGATCTATAACTTAAGAATAAAGTATGTGAATGAAGAAGCAGGAATCAAACTAGAGGAATTACAAAGGCTATTCACAG
>PVJX010016074.1:0-41146 GCA_004027295.1 Dolichotis patagonum
TCTGTACTGCCCTCTTTTGTTTTATTCTCTTTCAAATAAAAATTTAAAAAAAAGATGACAAGATTCACTAAGATACCCACTCTGGTTTGATTATTACTTGCTTTTGAAGCCTTATAATGTTTCCAATGCTTTGTTTTTATTAATGTTGTTATATACTGCTGAGACATCATGGTAACCATTGTAGATCAACTTGTATTGTGGTTTTATATGACTTCTTTGCTTCATGCTTTTCTAGGAATTGTTTTGTTTCATCTTGCTTTGTTTTTTCCCCTCTAATACAGAAATGATAGATATACAGGTAGTGACTCATGCATGTGTAGAGTTTATAAACAGTTTATGAGAACCAGCTATATAACACATGTTGAAATGAACAACTACTTTGAAGAAAAAGAGACATCACAGTACCCAGTGCTGATTCCATAATGTCATGATGTGAAATCCAGCAAAACTATCACTCTTTGTGAAAAGTGATTTTAGCTTGTTTTGTTTTGTTTAAGTTCAACACACATGAAGGTATGGACAGCTGTTTTGAGGAGAATGAGAGACACTATGACAGCCATTCTTGGCTTCCCTATTTTCTGGTCTTGAAGACCTGAAACACCCTCCTTGTCCTTCTCAGATCAGTTCCATACTACGTTGTTTCATGTGAATTCCCTGTATGTGACAATATGGACAACTATTAGGAAGAAAACAAGAGTCAATATGATAGAGAGTGAATATGTTCATAGTGGACTGAATCTAGTGTGCATGACACTGGGATTAAAGATGTATGATACCAAGTTAGTCTACTGATGGAAATTAGCATAGTTCTGCATGAGATCACGCAGAAGGCAGGTTTTCTGCTTTCTGCTTCCCTGACCCTGCTGCCTTCTGCCTGCCACACCATGAACTGTTTGCCCTCTGTGATGCCCCTCTGCCATGCCACCTTGCCTTGGAGTCAGCTGACCATGACTAAAACCTCTACACACTGAACAAATAAATCTTGCCTCTTTAATTAATGCATGTGCAGTATTTTGTCTCAGACATGAAAAAAGTAACTAAGATAGTATTATCCTCAAAAAATGAGAAATGGAGATTGGAAAATTCAGGCCCTTTCATCATTCTCTTGACTAACATTCTGAACCCAGGCTTCATTTGACCATGGAGTCACTTCCCCTTACCACACTCCCAACACTCTACTATTCACAAGGCAGGAGCAACAATTCTGGCTTTATTATCTGTTCATTTTTGACTCCTCAATGAATCCTTATTTTTTATGAAATTCATAAAATTTATGGCCAACTTTCACCTCTTAACATTTTAACATTTATTTTTGAAAGAGTAGCAGACATATCATAACCCTTAATTCTAAAAGATCACGATTTGCAAGGTGGAACCTATGGCCACTAAGGAGACTATCTCATGTTTGATGAATGGTAACTGGCACAGGGTGTAGGAATGCAGTTTGTGATTCACTTTTTTGAAGAACCAAGATAAATCTTTCTCCAGAGTCTCCCATACCTTGGCCTGAATTATAAAGATTATTTTCTGTAGACCTAAGAAAGGAGAGATTTTAGTTTTCATATGATTTGTCTTCCAAAAATGCAATGACAAGTAGTCTTCAGAGGTGGGGAACTAAAAGCACTAATCCCATGTGACATGGTTATAAACTAAGTGGTGGAACCATGAGAAGGTAGAGCCAAGTAGAAGGTAGTGAGTCAGTGGTTGGTATCTTTGAAGGGATCTCTCATCCCCCAGGCTTTCCTCCCACTCTGACTCTCTTTTCTTCTGTTTTTTGGCAGCCATTGGTGGAAGTTTGCTCTGTCATGCCCTTCTGCCATGATGTTCTGCCTCAGCTCCACCCCAAAGTGTTGGAGCAGGTGACCATAGATGAAACCTCTATCTCTATGCAACTACATAAATCTTTTCTTTTTATAATAGATTCTCTCAGGTATTTTGTCATAGTAACAGAAATATAACTGTCTTGGTTACTTTTCTCATTGCTGAGATAAAATATATACTACCCAATGTTAAAGTAGAAGTTTATTTTAGCACGCAGTTGGCAGAGGTTTCAGTCCATAGCAGGCTGGCTCCACGGCAGGGTGGTGTAGCCGAGGGGAACTGCAAAGGAAAAACAGTTCATGGTGGGCAGAAAGAAAGAGGACAACAAAGCAGCAAAATAGCAAGCAAGTCACAGCAGCTGCAGCAGCAGCCTCTCTCTTCTATCTATTTCAGGCCACCCAAACTTTGGGTGGTGCCACTCACACTCAGGGTGGGCCTTCTGATTATCTCAGAACTATGCCAAACCAGTCTTTAGGCTAATTTAGTAATCACACATGATTAATACCAGCATCAAATACTGAATTCCAGCATCACACACCCTGGATGCAACTACTTCTGAAAAGCCCCACTTATGACAACCTGAAGTTTTGGACAGACATCTAGACACAAGGCATAACAGCGACTGGCACAGGAGAATAACAAAATGAGTAAGTGAATGAATGAGATGAATGAATGAATAGAAGCAAAATATTAACATACTTCTAACAATGTCTTTGTATGAATTAGTCTTAGGGCCCTCTTTATATTTCATTTTCTGAGCAGTAATCTCTTCATTGTAAACAGAAGACACAACTAAAATGCATGCCAAGGACATGAATGTCAACTTTAGAAATATCTTTTTAAATCTACCTGGTGATATTTCTGCCAAGTGATTTATAAATTATTTTCATAGTACAAACTTTAAAATAAAATACTTATGTTTTTAGCACTTCTTAACAAGTTAAATTACAAGAAAGATGAGAAGATAATCTGTGTTTGCATCTATGAGAAAGACACAATTGGTGTTAGGTGTCTCAAACTCAGTGTACATTGTGTATGTTAAACCAAACATATTAATATTTCTCAGAAACTGTGTGTAGAATTTTGAAGATATGAGATACTTATTTCCTAATATTGTCAGTTTTGAAAAACATGAAGTGATGTTAGTCTCTTAATTTTCTTTTAGTCACATTCTGTAGAATCTTCCTTTCAATATTTGGAAACACATTGGTTATGAAAGTGCACTTGTCACTTTAAGCAAAAAGTGTTGCCATATTCGTATTAAATCCTTTCTGTCTGTTTGGCTCAGGAGGTGGTTCTGCTTTTCCTTTGTCCTCCTTTTTGAAGCTGAGTCCTCTCTTTGGTACTAACTAGCTTGCCTTTGATTCAGCACCATGTGCATTTATGAATAACCTTGTTTAGGGGAGTATTTGAGAAGAGGAAATTGAATAAACTGTCTCTTATACAAAAATAATCCCAGTAAAGAGGGGAACAAAGACAATAAAATGATTGAATTTTAATGCCAGTTGATAAGAGTGGCAATGATGTGTAAAGCAATAATGAATATGGAAGTAATTCCTCAGAGTGGATTTCACAGAGGAAGAGTTGGAGGTGAGATTTTACATTTCCTCTGAATAACAGGTAGGCAAAAAGCATTCTCGGAATAAATGGTAGCATAACCCAGACAGAAAAGACAGGAATGGACTGGATGTTCAGCCTATGATAGATATTCCTTTAAACAAATGACCAATAACATGAATTAGAAAGTCAAAGCAGTGCTTTGAGTTGAACCTCTCATTTTAATGTTCAACTGTTTCTCTGAACACAGATAAATATCAGATATACTATTAGCCACTAAAAGAATTTGGGAGATTCAGAAAAAAAGGCCCATAGTATAGGAATTCTTAAAGGTGGCTTGAAAGTCTTTTGAGGTGAAAATATTCAACATTCATTCTGTTGTCTCCTGTTGCTGTGAGTAAACATTTTGATATATGTAGGGGGCTTAAAGTAGAAGGGCTCAGTCATTCATTTTAATAAAATGTGTAGCTATGTCACAAGTACAAGAAATATGGGAAATCCCTTAAGAAATGTGCAGAATGCATGAATTTATGAGTAGGGACCATTACTCCCAGTAAGAGGCCAAGTGCAGCTTCATTTTGTTATAGTAATGGTATTTGTCTAAAGCTCCCCAAAAGTTCAGCACAAGGTTGAGAGATTACACTAAGAGCCAGAGCCAGAACACAGTGAAAGGCAGTGTGGGTATACGAGGGGCACAGGAGAAGTTTGCCTCACACAGAAGATGAAGAATGATAGTGGAGAGAAATATGTGGTGGCCAGAAAACAGATGGCCTTGAATACCAGAAAGAACATTTTCATTAACAAGCAGTGAAGAATCACTGCTGGATTTTCAAACAGAAAAAAATGTATGAGCACAGAGCATACAAGGAGCTCTCCATGGCAACAGTGTGCTGGGTGCATTGAGTACACAGTGTACATTCAGAAAACTGTTTAGAATGGCATTGCTAGAGCCTGGGAGAGATGTAATAAAAGGCTGTTCTGGTGGCATAGGGAAAATTTGGGAAAAAATTACATGGCAGAGTTTGGTAGGTGTGGAGGTAATAATGAAGCATGAACCTAAGAGAAATTGGAAGTGAAGGTGTGTGCTACCTACATAATGACTGTCTTCTATCCTTGGTAAGAGTTGGTTAATCTCTGGTGCATAGATAAACATATACATAACTTTGTTACATGTTTTGGGAATCAGGAGTGAATCCCATGTGGTCATCTCGTCAACAAGTGGATGCATGCATTGAAAAAAGAAAAGATTAAAGCATGCAGGACTCTAACCAGCAAATCTTTACCTCCTCACAGTGTGATCGAGGTTTGAAGTGCACAATTAGACCCAGAGGCAGAGGTGCTGATGTTCACATCTGTATGCAGCATGTTTTGTAAGCAGACTGCCACTGAGCAGAGTTGCCTCATCCAAATTAATTCCTTAGTCAGGGGAAAGTTAAACCAAATTATTTAGCCCTAATTCATAAGCAGTGTAATTTGCTTATAGGAAGGGAAAAGCTATTGCCATTCTCTTGCATTGCTTGGACAAGAAGATTGCTGTTTTAAGAAAGAAAAGTGGTAAATTTCACAACTCTTGCATTCTCATGTAAGAACACATAATAGAAAGAACACCAAGCAAAGAACAAAGGAAACTAGAATTCTAGTGCCTTTCTGCCACTTGAAAGGTAAGAGATCATAGCCCAGTCTAAATACTAATCTTTAAACAAACCGAGAACTATGGGATTACAAAGCCAGAAAAGATCTAAAAATGAAGTTTGTTTGTTTGTTTGTTTGTTTTGGCTTTTTTACTAGAACAGACAGCCATTCTTGAGGGCAGTGCTATTCATCCAACAATATCAGTATTACTCAGTCATGTCAATATAAGGAACTTAGATTTTTACTTATAAAAGTCCTAGATTCTGAAGGTAGATTGCCTTAGTTTGAATCATGAGGTAAATGACTTAGGCAGCTTCACTCCACCACAGCTTCTTATTTGCAAAGTGGAGATATAAATATCACTTTATTGAGTCATTGTGAAAACAAGAGTTAATGTAAAAGTACATAAAATTATAAAGTTTGTTAAATAAAACATACTAGCAATAAGCCCTGTGTCTCCAGTTGCGATGATTACTCTCCTGTGGAAGTTCTTTGGTAGAAGACTCCTGCTGTGCTCACTTTTCACTTACCTCTGTGGACTCATGTTGAACTGTCAGTGGTCAGCTCTGAAACCACGTACAAATCCCTGGGAGTGGGAATCGATAGTGACAGGAGCTAATTGTGATGCTCGAACACTGGGAATCTTAATTGAAATAAATCAATGGCATCAAGGAAACAGATAAATGCCGTACTAGAGAGGCTGAAAATGGAGAATAACAAGGGCTAAGTGACACTTTAAAACTTTCGATCATGTCATCAATGAGTAAAAAGCAGAGTGTTTTATTATAGGAAAGTAACCAAGCAACTACTGTACAGAAAGGCAGCCATGTTCCAAGGGTTTCTGATGGCATCAGAAGCACTTAGCTAACATTAAGCCCAATTAGCAATAGAATGCATTCTGCAGCACTCTGCAGCCACTTTAGCTGGCTGGAACTGAACTCTGAGAATATGGGAGTAAAGAAAGAAACCAGCATCAAGACCAAAGACTAGTACTGAAGAAAACTCAGTTTTGTTTTCCCATCTTTTACCATTTTATTTAGCCAGCCTTTTTTCTGTCCTAAGTTCACAGAGAAATTTCCATTTCTTGCAGCCTTAAAGGCTCCACAGATTACTGAAAAGCAGTAACTCGGATGCCCCTGGCATGCCTGAGACACCCGGACCTCCGTCATGTGGCTGCGCATCAGCCTGGCATGCCTGGGATGCCCTGGACTGCTGTCGCGGGCCCACTACTTGTGGAACCCCCCCACCTCCTGGACCTAGTACTGCAGTTGATCTTTGGCTTCAACCTCCTCCCAGAATCTTGGACTATAGCAGATTACCATGCTGGCTCGATGGGACACTCAGTAACCCCTCACCCAAACAGAAGACCTCAGCAGGCTCCAGTCAGTGTGGTGAGTTTGCTCCTAAAATAAAGGTCTGCAATGGGTAAATAGGAGCAGAAGTGAAGCTCCCTCTGGCTGTAAGACCTTGGCAAACCTGGCAAGACAGTGTGTGATCCCCTCCTCCACACAGAGAACATCAGACAGGTTGAGGAGTGCACCAATAAGGCCTCCCCCAACTTTGAGAAAATTATAAGAGCTTATGAGACCCCCAGTGACACAGTAAGGCCTCAGCTGACACAAACACTATAGATAGGGAGATCTGGTGGCATGCCACAACCTGAAGACATAGCAACAGCAGAAACTAAGAGTTGACCTACATTAATACTTATAGGCTAGTTAGCCCAGGAAGAAGATAGGATTCACCCAACAGGCCCTGTAGGAGGAATTCAGGTAACTAGCTCTCCTCTTCATTGTGGTACCCAACAATTGGACAAATATCAACCACACAGTAGGACCCTAAGATTCACACTATGGACAGATGAGACTGTTTGGATTGAAAGACCAAATATTTACCCAAAAGGTGAAAATGACAAAACAAAAAGGGAAAATGTAATCTCAAACATCTAGTCCATCAGGCACAAGTACAGGTGATATTGAAATGGAGGATTTTAAAAGTCATACCACAGAACTCTCCAAAAAGATAGCAAATGAAATAAAGAAACAAATTCATGAGGCTATAGAGGAAATCAAATTAGAAATAGTTACCTATGTAAAGACAGAAACAACAACCTTAGTAAAGAAGTTACTCAGCATTGCCAGAGAAGAAATAGATAAAAAATACAGGAACATGGGAAATTGATTGAAACCTTGAATGAACAATATAGAAAACAAGCAGAATCCATGAAACAAATTCAAAGGAATATCCAAGAAACAAAAAATTCTATTAAAAGCTGACAAAACTGTTTAAATGAAGCTGAGGATAGAATTTTGGACCTTGAGGACAAGTTCACAGTTAGTGATCATGAAAGACCAGAACTTTTAAAAACAACAAAGCAGCATGAAATAACAATACAGCAGCTTCAGGATGATGCCAAGAGTAACAATGTAACACTACCAGGCATCAGTGAAGATGCAGGAGTCAACACAAATGACATAGGTAAACTATTCACAGAAGTAATAGAGGAAAATTTCCCAAAATGGGGGAAAAATCTGATACACAGATAAGTGAATCATATAGAATGACAAACAGTCACAACCAACATAAACCTACACCCAGACATATTATAATTAGAATCCCAGACATACAATATAAAAACAGAATACTAAAAACTGTTAGAGAAAAGACACAATTCATCCATCAAGGAAAGCCCACCAGAATCATGGCAGACTTTTCAGCCCAAACCCTCAAGTTAAAATAAGCTTGGAATGCAGTATTGCAAGCCCTGAAAGAAAACAACTCTCAATCCAGACTGATGTACCCAGGAAAACTGTCTTTCAAATTTAATGGAGAAACAAGATACTTCCATGACAAAGAACAACTGAAGAAATCCATGTCGACCAAATCAAACCTAGGAAGAATATTGAAAGACATACTAGATAGAGACAAAAATGACCACAATCTCCAGAACAACAACAGAAAAACACCACCAGGCAGGGCAAGCAATTAAAGAAGGGGGAAGAGCAGAAAACAAACAATAGAAACATAACATGACAAAGTTGAGCCAGTATGTATCAGTTAAATCCATAAATGTAAATGGACTCAATTCACTTATCAAGAGAAATAGTTGACAGAATGGATCAAGAAACAGGATCCCACAATATGCTATATACAAGAAACACAGATTACTCAAAAGAAAACTCATGATTAAAAGTCAAACGTTGGGAAACAATATCCCATGCAACAGGAACCCAGAAAAAAGCAAGGGTAGCTATTCTGTTTGCAGACAATGTGAACTTCAAACCTAAAATGATTACAAGAGATAAAGAAGGTCACTGCATTCTTGTTAGTGGAAAACTTCAAGAAGAAGAAGTTACAATTATAAATATATATGCACCAAATACTAACAGACATGAAAAACTAAATACAGAAGAGCACAATTGTAATAGGAGACCTTAACACCCCACTGTCACAAAGAGATAGATCAACTAGACAACAAGTCAGCAAGGAAATAGCAGAACTGAATCACACCTTTGAATGAATGGACTTAGTGGACATTTACAGAATGTTCCACCCAACCACATCAGAATATACATTTTTCTTAGCTGCACATGGAACATTCTCCATGATAGACCATATATTGACCCATAAAGCATTCTTCAGTAAATGCAAAGGGATTGAAATTATCCCATGCATGATATATGATAAGAACAATAGGAACATAACATGACAAAGTTGAGCCAATGATCAACTTTTATGATAACATCTGATCATAGTGCATTGAAATTGCGCTATGAAATTGGAAATTAATGGCAAAAGAAATTGCAAAACCTGCATAAATACATGGAAATTGAATAACAACCTTCTGAACAACCAGTGGGCTACAGGTGAAATTAAAGAAGAAATAAAGCAATACTTGCAATTCAAAGTAAATACAGATACAACATACCATAACCTGTGGGATGCAATGAAAGCAGTCCTAAGAGGGAAATATATAGCAATAAATAGTAACATTAAGAAGACAGAATGAGCACAAATAAACAACCTGATGCTACATCTCAAGCTTCTAGAAAAGGAAGATCAAGTCAAACCCAAAGCTCATAGGAGAAAGGAAATTGTAAAGATCAGAGCAGAAATCAATACAATTGAAAATAAAAAAATACAAAGAATTAATGAATCAAAGAGCTGATTTTTTGAGAAAATAAACAAAATTGATAAACCTTTAGCAAACCATATAAAGTAAAAGAACAAAACAACTCAAATTCATGCAGTAAGGACTGAAAAGAGGGAAATTACTACAGATCCCATAGAAATTCAAAAGATCATGAACACCTACTTTGAAAATCTCTGCTCACATAGGATGGAAAACACAAAAGAAATGGATAGATTTCCATAGACATATGAACTATCAAAGCTTGATCAAGGAGATTTAACAATGTTGAATAACCTAATATCAGCTACTGGAATTGAAAATATGATAAAAAATTACCAAAAAAAGAATGTTAGGGCCTGATGGATTCATGGCTGAATACTTTAAGAAATTTAGAGATTTAATGCTAATACTCCTTAAACTCTTCAATGAAATTAAAAAAGAATCTGTCTTTCCTAAATCATTACTGGAGGCAAGTATTACTCTGAGAAAAACCCAACCAAAAAGGAGAACTATAGATCAAGATCACTGATGAACACTGATGCAAAGATTTTCAATAAAATATTGGCAAATAGAATGCAGCAAATCATCAAGAAGATTATATACCATGACAAAGTGGGATTTATTCCAGGAATGCAGGGATGGTTTAACATACACAAATCAATAAATGTAATACACCACATCAACAGAGCCAAAAATAAAAATCACATGATCATCCCAATAGATACAGAAAATGCTTTTGATAATGTCCAATATTTGTTCATGATAAAAACCTTACAGAAACTCGGAATAGATGGTATCTACCTCAATTTCATAAAGATTAACTATGACAAACCAACAGCCAATATTACACTAAATGGTCAAAAACTGAAAGCCTTCACACTAAAATCAGGAACAAGAAAAGGGTGTTCACTATCAGCACTCATATTCAATATACTTCTGGAAATATTAGCCAGCACAGTCAGACAAGAGAGAGAAATAAATGGAATAAAGATAGGAAAGGAAGAAGTAAAATTATTATTATTTGCAGATGACATGATACTTTATATAGAAGACCCAAAAAACTCCATAAAAAGACTACTAGAGATAATAAACAAATTCAGCAGTGTAGCAGGATATAAAGTCAACACTCAAAAATCAATAGCATTCCTGTACATGAACGGAAAACTCACTGATAGAGAAATTATGGAAATAACACCTTTCACAATAGCATTTAAAAAGATGAAATACCTTGGAATCAACCTAACCAAGAATGTAAAAGACCTATATGCTGAAAATTATACTACTTTAAAAAGAAGATTGAAGAGGATATTAGAAAATGGAAGGATATTCCTTGCTCTTGGTTAGGAAGAGCCAACATTGTGAAAATGGCCATACTCCCAAAACTTTTATACAAATTTAATGCAATCCCAATCAAAATATCATTAACATACCTTACAGGTCTAATAAAACACTCTTAAAATTCATTTGGAAACAGAAAAGAGCTAGAATAGCAAGGGCAATTCTGGAAAACAAAGGCAAGGCAAGAGGCACCTCAATTCCTGACTTGAAACTATATTAAAAAGCCACAGAGATAAAAACAGCATGGTACTGGCAAAGAAATAGGCCTGAGGATCAATGGAACAGATTAGAAGATGCAAGCACAACTATAAAGACACTCAGCCACCTGATATTTGGCAAAAGTGCTAAACATGTTCACTGGAAAGAGGAGAGTGTCTTTAACAAATGGTGCTGGAAAAATTGGCTGTCCACATGCCAAAGACTGAAACTAGATCCATGCCTATCACCATACATAAAACTAAAGTCTAAATGGATCAAAGCTCTAAATATTAAAACAGAAAACTAAATCTACTGGAAGGCAAGGTAGGTAGAAGTCTTGTAGACATAGGGGTAGGCAGAGAATTCATGAACAAAATGCAAACTGCATGGGAAGCAATTCAGAGAATCAACAGCTAGGATCTCATATTATTGAAAAGTTTCTGCACTTCAAGAGAAATCACCAACAGAATGAAAAGAAAACCCACAGAATAGGAAAGAATTTTAGCTGACAATCCCTAAGACAAAGGACTTATATCCAGAGTATATAAAGAATTGAAAAACATCGAGTCACCCAAATTCTAAGACCCTTTTCCAAAACAGGCATCAGAGATGAACACATATTTCACAGATGAAGATATACAAATGGCAAATAAGTATATGAAAAAATGTTCACCATCACTAGTCATTCGAGAAGTGCAAATTAAAACAGCACTGAGATTTCATCTCACTCCAAAAAGAATGGCTGCCATCAAACAACTGATAACTAATGTTGGTGGGGAAAAAGGAACACTTCTTCACTGCTGGTAGGAGTGTAGACTGGTGCAGCTACCATGGAAATCAATATGGAGATTCTTCAACAAACTAGGATTAGAGGTTCCATTCAACCCAGCTTTCCCCTCCTTGGTATTTTCCAAAAAAATTTGAAAAGACCATGCCACAGTGATATATGTGCACCCATGTTTATAGCAGCACAATTTGTAATAGCTAAATCTTGGAAACAACCAAAATTTGCATCACCTGCAGAGTGGATGAAAAAAATGTGGTAATTTTATACAATGGAATATTACTCAGCTATAAAAAGTATGATCTAGAGGCCTTTATAGGTAAATGGAGGCAATTTGAGACTACGTTTGTAAGTGAAATAAATGTCTCACATTTGCAAATATCACATTGTCTCTCTAATGTAAAAAATTATAAAAACTGAAAGAGTAATAAGATCCAAAATACATAACAGATATTGTAAAAATGAAAGGGAAGGAAAGTGTTGTAAAGGATATAACTATATGGGCGTTCAAGTATATAAGACAGATGACCATATTAGTATGTTTCCATTAGATCATTGAACAGTCTGCACTGTCAATGTTTGGGTGTCCACTTTTTAAGCTGTGATTTTGAAACTTGAACAACTATTTCTAAGAGGACAACGTGTAATTTATCAACTAGTAATTTCTTAATGTTTACATTTTTCTTTAAAATTCTGTATTCTACCCTTCATTCTGTGTTTTTTTTTCTTTAAAAAAAAGAAAAACAGTAACTGTCAAGATTCTTGGTGGGCAGTAGACAATGAGAGATAATATTAAATACAGGTTTTTCTCTCCACAAAGAAAGTTTTCATAAAGAAAAGTTTTGGGCAGGATGTCTAAGAATGAAATACCAGCTTGTTCTAAATTTTGAGAATCAGTGTTTGCTTGCTCAAGTGACCCATGTCATTTAGGTCTCTACCGCTGGTGGTAGCACTGAGGTCAACAATCAATAAATTCATTAGGAGATACAAGCATCTTTGATTAATGCTCCTTGTCTAATTCCCTGAGAAATGTGCTATATCTTGGAGCTTAATGAAGACAAGCCTGAGTTATTTAGATGTTTGTTCGTGAGGCTTATTTGCATATAATTAACTAGATTCTCTGTTTATAGCAAGCCATAAAAACTTTGTACCAATCGGTGTACTTTCCACCAAGTTTTACATAGTTAAAGAAATGCTTTTGTTGCACTAGAAATTCCTTTATGGAAAGGACTAATGCTTCTTTGTGTCAATTAAAAATCAGACATACTCATGTAAATATGTGCTGGAGTCTTTATTGAGAACAATTTTATATGATTTTTTAATTAATAAACTTTGAGTTTTAGAGAACACTTAGGTTCACAGCAAAATTCAAGGGAATGTTTAGAGAGTTCCTGGGTACCCACAGTATCCAACAAGCTCAATGCCCTTCCCTAATAGAATCTCACATCAGAGTTGACCATTGGTAACAGTAGATGAAACAACATGGATATACCATTGTCACTCCAAGTCCATTCTGTATATTACTGTTCAGTTTCATGCATATTAAGTGGGCATAAGCAAAATAGCATTGCATGTGTCCATTATTTTGATGTCATACAGAGCAGTTTCATTGCTCCAAATCTCTGCTGTGTTCTACCTGTTGATTTCTCTTTCCCCACTTATTTTTTTGCAAATCACTAATATTTTACATCTCCAATATTTTTCTGTTACTAAAATGTTATATAGTTGGAATAACACAGTATGTAGCTTCTTGGACTCCTATTTAAAAATACACATTTGTGTTCGTACCTTGATTCCCTGTGGCTTGATAGCTCTTATCTTTTTAGCACTGAATAGTATTCCACTGTATGGATGCACCAGGGTTTGTGTACGTACTCTTCCACTCAAGAGCAATTTGACTGCCTCCAAATTTCAACAAGTACATAAAAAATTGCTATAAGTAAATGCACAAGTTCTGAGTGGACCTAAGTTTTCGATTCATTTGGGAAATACAAAGCAGCAAGATTTCTGAGTCATATGTAAAAATATGGTTGGTTTTGTAAGCAACTGTCAAAACGTCTTCCAAAGTGGTTATAAAATTTTATGCTCTGTCTCAGTTACTCTTTATTTGTTGCTGAGACAAAATACCTGATGCCCAAAGTTGGGAAAGGAAAGATTTATTTCTTACAGTTTTTGGAGGTTTCAGTCTATACTCAGTTGGCTCCAAGGCAGGGTGGCACGGCGGGGCCACAGTTCATGGCGGCTGCAAACAGCAAGCGGAAACGGCAAGAGAGAGACACACCTTCTTGCTGCCATTAAATCACATCCTGGCTCCACCCCCTAGGAGGTTGTAGCACAGACACCATCAATCCAAGCACTAGACAATGAACCAATCACAAATGTACAATGCAAATACATGAGGCCTGGGGACCACCCACATAAACCATGACATGCTCTCACCAGCAATGACATAATTCCTACAGTTACACATTCTTCCCTGAATTTGGTGGCATCAATGTTTTGGAATTTGTCTATCCTAAATGTCATATCATAATGACATCTCATTATTTTAATTTGTAATTCTCTAATGATGTAATAATGCTGAACATTTTTTCATAATTATACTTGATATTTGTATATAACTTTTGGTGAAGGTGCCAGGTCATTTACACATATTTTTAATTGGGCTGCATGTTTTTTCTTCTGAGTTTTAAGAGTTCTTTTCATAGTTTAATGTATTTTATCTAAAAGATATATATTTTGCAAAGACTTTCTCTCTACTTGTGACTTCTCTCCTCATTCTCCTGATTGTCTTCTTCAGAACAGGTTTTAATTTTAACAAACTTGAGCTTATTGATGATTTTTTCAGGAGGCATGCTTTTGGTGATATATCCAGAAAGTTCTCACCATACCTAAGATTACCCATATTAGCAGAAGGGCAGCAAGCAGGCAGACTACCTTCCCACTCTTACCCATTTCAGGCTACCAGCCTTTTGAGTGGTTCCACCTGAAACTATACTAATTACAGTCAGTAGAGCAATATCACACTTTACATCCAGCCAACTCTGAAATGCTCCACTTATGATCACACAAGACTTTTGGGGGACATTTTGATACAAGGCATAGCATTCCACTGTTGGCCCACAAAAGACTCGCATGCATCGCTTTACACAAAAAGCATTTATCACATATCTAAGAATTGCTTAACTCCTTAAAGTTTCAGCATTGTTGAAAAGTTCAAGTCCAAATTCTCCTCTGCCTCTGAGATTTAAGGCAAACTTGTAGTGGTAAGCCCCTATAAAAATAAAATCAAACTTAAATACTTCAAAAATACAATGGCACAAGAGAAACATTCTCATTCCAAAAGCTAGAGATACAATGTCATGGTTCATATCCAGATATATCCCCAAATCCTTATACAGTAATAGGTGGAGGTTTTATGAGGTGCCTGGATCTGGAATGTGTGATGGTGGGATTAAAGGTATGTGATTACTAAATTGGTCCACTCATTGGCTTGGTCCAAAATCCAGCAGGGCAAACATTAAGCCTTATAGTTTCATGTCCAACATTTAGGGCAGTCTGTGGGAAGATCTGAAATCAAAAAGGGCTTGGATGGTTCTATTTCTAGAGCACTGTCAGTTGTTACAGCTCTCAGAGCTTCTGTCTTGGGTTGGCTTTTCTCATTCCTTCCAGCTTTCCTCAGAAAATCCATGTCCCTGACTTCTTCAAACTTCTAAGGTCTCCACTTACCTTCAGCATCACACCCCCAGCTCCACACTTCCCTCTCATGGGCACACTGTATGACCTCCCAAGTCTTCTTCTGAACTTTGGGCAGAAGTCTTCCTGCCTCCACAATTCTTACATTCGCCTGGCACATAAAACCAGTGCCATATGGATGAAGCCAAAATCTGTTCCGAACTTAAGTAACAGCCAAACTTCCTTCTCTCTTGGCTATAGAGATCCAGTGCATGAATTGCTCAGCACTATGAACCCAATCCTGAGGAAAAAATTCCTAGCCTACCACCATTAAGGAACATGGTTCTCAAAGTGAGGTTTTTCACCTTTGCGATGCTGAGGCTGCAAAGAGTGGGATCCTGCTGGTTCTTGTGATATTTTTTATATCTTTTCTATAGTCCTGTTGCTGCTCACAAACAAGGTTCTCTGCTCCATTATTGCAGTGCACAACTTTACCAATGCTTCTTTTGTAGCCAAACTCAAAATATTTTAAAAAATTCCATTGGGCCATTTGTTCTTGATTCTCAACATAGATTTAACTACCTACAATAGTAGCCTTGCCACCTCCTCAACTTCAGACATCCTTGAAATTTCTCTCACCAGATAAATTAATCTGCCACACTTAATCTCAGTCTCCTTCAAAGTCTCTGGACATGAGAAAAATGCAGACAAATTTTCTGCCAAAACATAACATACATTGTCTGAAGCCCAACAGCCAGTGTGGTCCTTGTTAACTGAAACCTCATCTTTACTGGATTCTTTTGTATCAGCATTCTGGCTTTCTGAATTCTGACAGTATCCCACCAGGTTCATCTTACAACATTTCAGGGTTGCTTCTTCAGCTAACATCTACAGACCTTTGCAAACTCTTCCTGACAGCCAGTTTCAAAGGCTTCTGAACAACATGGCCAGGTAAACCCACTCCTGTTACCAAAATATATTTTAGTGACTTTTCTTGTTGCAGAGACAAAATGCTCAATACACACAAGTTAAAGGAGAAGGTTTATTTTACCTAAAGGTTTGTAGAGGTTTCAGTCCAGAGGTTTCAGCTGGATCCAAGAGAGGTAGGAATGCCAGGCAGAATCACAGAGGAAAACAGTCCATGGCAGGCATGCAGAATGTAGTGAGCAGCAGGAACAGCGAGCAGTCTCCCTGCCTGCCTTTCTCTTTTATCCCATCTGTGCTACCAGCCTTTTGAGTGGTGTCATTCATCACTGTGCTAGTTCTAATCAGTGGACTAATTTAGTGCCACACACTTTTAATTCAAGTATCGCATGTTCTGATCCCACCAGCTTTGTAAAGCTCACCTGTAAGCTCATGAGACTTTGAGGGGACATCTAGATACAAACCACAGAAAATAGTCTTATGGTTTATACCTAGGCCTATGACCCACTTTGTGTTAATTCTTACAAAGCACATAAAATTTAGCTCTATGCTCTACATTCTCTTTCTCTCTCTCTATCTGACTCTCTGTCTCTCTGTCTCTGTCTCTGTCTCTCTCTTTCTCTCTCTCTCTGTCCCACCTTGTTCCTTCCCTCCCTCCATCTAGATGTTCTGGTACATTTGTTGAAAAATGCTATCATTTCTCCATTATGCTATCTCTTTATGAAAACTCAGCTGTATGAATTGATCTGTTTCTTGGCTTTCTCTTCTGTTCCCTTTATCTGTTTGTTTCTTGTTTATTTATTTATTTTTTAACAACACAGTTCTAATTACTGTAGTTTAATGTGAGTTTTAAAATCAGTCACTCACACCCCTGAATTTGTTCTTTTCCTTCAGAATGTAGGGGCAATTGTGGGTGTTTTCTTTCCATATAAAACGTGTTATCAATTTATTAATAACTAAAGTGCTACTTGCTGAGATTTTCACTGGGATTGTGTTGAATCTACAGCTAAGTGGGATAAATTGACATCATAACAATATTAAATCATCCTACCCATTGACATGGACTATCTCTTGTAGCAAGTGGCTGAACCTGAAGATCAATCACACATGTGGGGCTAAAGCAAGGCCAGCCCCCAGAACATGGAGAGCCTGAGGTGAGTTAAACAAACAAGCTCATAGGCAAAGGGGTATCATGTGACCTCAATCTGCTGAGTGCACAAATAAAGCCCTGCTATCCTTAGGTAGTTCTTTTCTCCCATCTGGAGACAGGGCTCCACCTGACCTCAGCTTTTTGTTATCTGACTCTTGATTTCTTTAGCCTCCCCATCTGCACCTCAAAGGGAAGTTTGAGAGCTGTGCCAGACAAGGCAAGTTTTCTGGTTTTTTCTTTTGTAATACCTTTCATTAGAGTCTTACAGATTTCTTCACATAGACCATGAACATTTTTAAAGATTTATGACTTAGTATATCATTTTTGATGGTGCTAGTGTAAATATTGAATTTGTAACTTCAAATTCATTTGTAGTATATAGAAAAATTATCAATAACATATATTAACCAATATTGTTCAAATTTGCTATGATTATTAGCCACATAAGATTTTTGTTAATTCTTTTGAATTTTCTACATAGGTGATCATGGCATCTGTGAATATTGACAATTTCATTTCCATTTTTTGGCCCAAACTATATATCTTTTATTGGATTTTCTTGCTTTAATGAATTACCTAGGACATTCATAATAATATGTAGAAGCAGTGGTGTGAAAGGAGATTCCTGCCTTGCTCCTAAGCTTAGTGGAAAATTTTTTAGTTTCCCACTATTAAATTAATCATCATGTTAACTGAAACTTTAACAAGTTTAGGAGGGTCTTTTCTATTTGTGAAGGGTGCATTTTATGAATGGTTGGTGGATTTTGTCAAGTACTTTTGCTGCATTTATTAATGCAAATTTTTTTTGTACTGGTGATCAAACTCATGACTTCTTGCTTGCCAGGAGGCCCTAATGCAATCATTTGTAAAGAGTCCAGTTCTAAACATTCAGTCTTGCTTCTTGCAAAAATTTTATATTTACAAATAATTTAAATGCAGTTTTAATAACAATATTAGCACTTATCCAGAAGTGCACATAATTTGTAATAAAAAAATCACTAATTTCTCTCACCTGTTCCCTGTATTATGGCTAATATTTTTCTCGTTTATAGAGTATTCATAAACATATGTATAAGTTTATTTACATATACAATTATGTATAGTTTCTATTTTTATTTGAATGAATTCTTATCTGTTAACCAATTACAAATTTAAAAAAAAAGTTTTTATTTTACCTTCACTTATTTATTCGTCCACAGTCTTCCTTTCTTTAGGCTCTTGTAAAACAGTTTCCCTTGACAGTAGATGTCATTAAAACAGAAAGCTTTAGCATATACAGCATGGCCTTTCCCTCTCACCCTCCCCATAACTGTTAGAGTTTTCCATGATATTCACGCTTGGGTTCCTCAAAGCACTCACAGTGTGTGCCCTCTTACCTGAATCCCCTGGGGTGTCTTCACTCTCAGAGATCGCTGCACATCAATTATAAGTCAGGTTTTCATACCCCAGTACTGGTGCCCGCAAACGTTTTTTCTTATGGGATTCTATACTGTTAAGCTAGGATTCTTTCTAATTGCTTCTCTCTCTCTTTTGGTCTCTGTCTCTGTGTCTCTGTCTGTCTCTATCTCTCTCTCCCTTTTAGAGGGAAGCTTACCCCATTGCTCTAGGAAGAACTGTTGATTTTTTACTATTTTCATCTTGTTTCTTGTGACATACACTTTTACATTACTTACAAGCCAGCAAAGAAAGCTATTTGGGAGAGTAGACAACCAAAAGAACACAAACTTTAAATAAAGGATAAAGGATAAAGGATAAAGTCCAACATGTTCAGAGAATGGAAGGTGTTGTGCAGTAACCTACAAATCAGTAAAATTTATCCAGTTTTATATATGATTGATTTTAACACTCAAGTAAGGTGAGTTATCTAAACCAAGACTTACAATAATATATTTAGCCCAGTTGTTATAAAAATTAAAGAATCTTTACAAGAACATTAAGGACAAGAACTCTCTGCTTTTATCCTCAACAACTACTGATCTCTCAAATATTTTTAAAATTCTTCAATTTTTAAAAATTTAATTATGAAGAGGATAAAACCAAGGAAAATAAAGCAGAATAAAACCAATAAAAATAAACCAGTATAAGTGATGCAGGACTTCAAAACCTTTCAAAATCAACAATAGTTACCGTAATGCCTTTTGTTGTCTTCAAAATAGCTGCAGATACCTTCATACATAGTAAAAATTGAACAGAACAAAATAGAATGGAAACAATAAAAACAAAGCAATGAATGCAATAAAGAACTAAAAAACAAGCCAAATCCAAAAAGTAAATCCAAAAAGGCTACAGTAATATGTCTTATTATCTTTTAAATAGCTTCTCCTGCCATTAGAGTTAACATAATCAAACAAAACAAAAGAGAATAAAACCCAACCCAACAAAACAATGAAAATTATATGGTTTTCAGATGGGGATTTCTTGGTTCTTTCCCCCTGCAGTCCACAAATGGCCTAATCCCTCAAATATTTACTGGAGTAAGGAAGGAAAAATACAGGAATACAAATTCATTGCAAATTATATAGCAATAATATTTGTAACGAGAGATTTTTACATTACTTACATTCAAGCATAGGAAGCTATATTTGTCTTTCAAATATACATGTATTTGAAAATGTCTCCTTTACATATATCAATGATACACAGTTTGCAATGAATTTGTATTTTTTCCTTCTTTACTTCAGTAAACATTTGAGGGATTAGAAACTGTCAAGGATAAAAAGTATTTCAAAGTGTTTCACAGGGAAAATGCAAATTCTCAGGATGTTGAGGTTTTAAGCAAGAATTGTATCCCTTTCTGGAACAAAATGCTTTTAATCTCAAATGTTATCTCAAAAATAAGTTTAAATATTATATAGTACAACTTTGTTCTATTCAAAATTGAAGTTTTACAATTCCCAAATAAAATGGATGCTGCCAAAAGGTATATTATTCTTAGATTGTGCCTCAAGGAATATCTAACAGGCTGGAAAATATCATAGAGATCTGTTTTCTCATTTGAAAAGCAGACTAAGACATCACTGCTGTAAATTCATATCACATAGCTATGAGATCAGATTATAAACCACAGTATTTTTTAAGAAAAGATGAATACTTGCCACCCTGCCAAGTATACATGTCACATTTTATCCAATAATATCATACATAATCTAAAACAATTTGGTAAAATTTAGTAAAAGTTTTCTTTTTAAAGTCTGCCTAGGCAGAACGATATCCCTCGGCATATTTTAGTTCCCAAGTTTTTTTAAGTTTGTGATGAAAAGCAGAAACTCTCTCCTGAGACAACTGGATTTAAGCAGATAAACTCAAAAATTTATGTTCTGTTTTCATAAACCCTCTTTAGACCTACATCTCATCCTTACAATCTTTACTACGTGCAGAAAATATGGAACAATTGTAAAGATTATATACATCAGACATCCTTAAACAGTTTGAGGCATGGGACCTGCTTTTTTTCCTTTCTTGTCTTTAAGAGACAATATAGGTTTTGAATGTATTTTGGGTGTTTTTAATATAAGACCATGGCAAAAGTTACCAATAGGGCAAAAGGTTATTTTGCAAAAAATTTCTCTCATTTTTGTACACAGTATGTTTGCATGTGCTACACACACAATAGACACAAAAACACTTGCAGATGTGACAGATTGCTCTGGGCTTTTCTTTTTTGCCTCTGATAACAGCACATATCATTTTAATGTATTTATCTCTCCTGAATATTATAGAGCACTATGTACTATTGTTAATGTGTCCCATCCTCTACTGACGTACATTTTGACAGATTGGGGTCTTTTCTACTGAAACAAATGAAGCAGTGAACATTCCGTGCTCACGTCTGCATGAACACGGATGTCATTCGATAGAAAGCAGCCACGGAATGAATGGCATTTGCGCCCCGACTCATCACATTCAGCAAAGTACGTTCAGTCCTAAGAGTGTTGTGGGGAAATTAATTCATTATATTCATGCCATCTCAGGTACCAGTCATCCTTTCCACTCTTGCTTCTGTGTCTCTCACTGAAGCTTGTGTCTGAAGGAGCAGAAATGAAGCTGAACCTTAACTGTGTCCTCCATCTAGCTTGTCTGAATTACAGAAGGACAGACAAGCTCTCAGGGCTCTGTGCCCCCGCCAGCCTGCCGCTGCTGTGCAGCTGTCCAGTGCACACCCACACGCGGACTATTGTCTGGTGCCGTCCCATGCTGCGTTCCACGGGGTGCAGGAGCAGGGAAATGCTGCCTCTCTGGGTTCCTAAAAGGTGGATTTCTTTATTGTGGGGAAAAAACTGACAAATTCAGATAACATAAAGTTCTAGCTTTCAGGTTTCTCAAATTGTGTCAAAGTGCAGTACATATACTTTAAGGCCCACAACTAAGTGTGTGGTCAAAGATTGTAAAACACAGTCATCTCAGACATGCTCAAACCTAACCCATGTGTTAGCTGCTCACTGGGCCTTTCTTTTACTGCCTCTGGACATTTTTATATATGTTTGGTAAGAGCTAACTTTTTTTAGTTGAAATCAATTATTTTTCTAGACCAGTTGATTGCTCATTTTATGTTGTCCCTTGTCCAGGGTCCTTTCTTTTGCACATTGGCACTGGTTGACCTCTGGTGTCTGACTCATTATTTAGCATAGCCCTGTCAGTACTTTGAGACCAAGACTGCAGAAAACTGTGATCCTGCTCACCTCCTGGTGTGTCTTATGTGCAGCTGGACTGCCTTCTGTGGATGGGCTTTCTTTCTGTGCTGAAACACTTAGTGTCCCATGCATTAGCAGGCATTATGTTGTCAAGTCGGAAGTCAAAACTGAGAAACAAGAGGCAGAATACAGAGAGATCTTAAAGGCCAGAGGTCAGAGCAGGACATGAGTCAAGAAGGGCAGAAAGAGGACAGTCATGGCAAGGTCTAGGTGGACCAGGACATAGTTAGATGACTCATCTCAAAAAAGACCCCCAAATCAATCTTATGCAAAAGAGCTAAAAGCCAGGCAGGTGGACATGAACTCAAAGAACCATAGAAATTGATGCAAAAAATGAGAAGGATAAGACTAAATGAAGAACAACCTCAATGAAAGAGCTTAAAGCATATTTTCAATGTGCTTACTGAGTGTTGAAGATTATACAGCAGAGATGCAATAAAAACTAAAGAACATAAAAACACAGAATCCCCATTCTTATCTTAGACATCAGCATATCTGAAGCAAGAAGACCCTTTACAGAATTAAAAGAAAGGAAAGGTCAAATGCCATTGACTCAGTGACATGAAATTTATATTTGGAAATAGTTTATAACAGCTAGGTTTCTTAGAACAATATTAATTATAGCATATTTGATGGAAAATAATTCTATAGACTTTTAAACAGATTTTGAAAGTGCATGAATTCTCAATACCTTTAGTAGTATGGAGTACCATATGAGTTTAAAGAGAGTTATACATTTTGAGTGATTCCCAAAATCACATATTCATGGAAAGCTGTATTAACTGAACTACTATGCATAAAGCATATCTTTATTCAGGTTCACGTACAGACTCTGTAATTAGGATAAGGAGATAATTCCTCATACTGGATCCCACTAGGAGTACATGGCTCTTTCGGTTTCAATCATTCGGTGCTCGTTTGAGGACACTAACTTTGTGGGGTAACAGCTTTAGCTGCCTGGCTTCCTCCCTTCATCTGGCATAAGAGGGACTGGGTCATGTGAGGAAACTCTGTGGCTTCCTCTCTGTGGCATATGGACAAGTCAGTGCTAGATACGAGGAGAAAACTGGTCGGGCAGGAGCCTGCCTTCCAGCTGGGACAGCTGCTGACTTGGTGTGGAGAAGTCTCACCATCTGTACTTGGAATCAGCTGTGCTTCCAAATGTGAAGATGTATGAAGGGGTTATCATAAACTGTCCTTCTGTTTTGACAGGTGGACTAGGGGAAGGTGTGCTTCTAATTCTGTGTCACAGACAAAAATTTCTAATGCACGTTAGTTTCACTGAGTTGCTTCCAAGTAAAATGCCTTGTGTCTACTTGAAATATGAATCCCCTCACTTGAAAATTACATTCATAGACACTTCGTAGTTGCTCATAATTGTACCTTAAATTTCCATATACTTTATGAGAATTTGCTACATGAAGTGAAAACACATGAACTTAGGTTAAAATAATTTGATTTGAATAGGTTATTGAAAGAGAAAGAATATGGAATTTAGGGTGCTGAGCCAACCAGTGACAAGCCTGCCACCCTGGTGAGTGACTGTGGTCTGGCAAGCCGCGGCCACCCCAGGGCGGGGAAATAAGAAGAAACAGTGTTTCCTGAAATCCGCGCCATGTTGGAACTTAGGGTGCTGAGCCAGCCAGTAACCAGCCTGCTGCCTACCGGGGCACGGGCTTAGAATCAAACATACCATATCTCCCCCCCACACTAAAAATCAGGATCCTGGGATTTGAGTATCTCTGGGGAGATGATCATATGTGGTACAGCAAGTGGGGGGAGCTTCCTTCTACTATCTCTGAAGGCAGATATTTTTATCACCGTTTTGCTTTGTCCTGATTAATGGTGTTGCTCTATTCAATATTCTGCTTTGATGTGTTCTATAATGTTGTGTATTTCTTTTGATTTTGCTGTACCTAATAGAAGAACAACTATTTTGAAGATAACAAGATATACAATGGTGCCTATTATTGTTGTCTTGGTGACCTGCTGTGATGTTCTGTGCCAATTTCACTATACTGTCTCAATTGGCTTTATTCCATCCTGCTTTGTTGTATATTACTACCTCCAAGTTAATGAAAATTAAATTAAATAAAACAATAGAACATGAGAAAACAAGGTAACAAAATACCTCCAAAAACTCCCAACTCCATCAAAGCTGACCCATGTGACATGGATGGCGAGAAACTCAAAAACAAAACAACAGAATTATATAAGGAGATTAAAAAGGAAATAACAAAACAGATCAATAAGATACTAAGCAAGCTGAAACATGATATAACTAAACAGATAATGAACTTAAAAAGCAAAAGGAGGAAAAGAGAATGTGCTAAAGGATATAACAGTATGTATGTTTAAGTGTGTGGGATTGATAACCATATTACCAAGTTTTTATTGGATCATTGAACAGAACTGTTTACAGCCTCACTGTTTGTTCACTTTGTATGCCTGAATTTTGTAACATGAACAACTATTTCTAAGAAGACAATATGTAATTTATCAAGTAGTGATTTCTTAATTTTTTTTGAAATTCTGTATTATTTCTACCCTTTTTGTTTTGCTTTTTTTCTCTTCAAATAAATAAAAAAGAAAGAGAAAGAATAACATGTTTTAAAATACATCTTTTATTAGCAACATATTTTTACTATTTTTTTAAATTGCAGAAATAATTCATCCACTTTATGGTTCTGGTATATGATAAAACCACTGCATCTATATAATCATGAGAACAGAGAACCCCTTTAATAAAATAAACAAGCTCTAAAAGTCAGCCTCACAAAGCATCTCTAAAAAACAGGTACAGAAGGAGAAACCTGCTTTCCAGTTTCATTACAGTATGCATGTTTTTGAAAATAATGAAGTTAAAAATGTCTTTCTTTGGGGACCAAGATGGCATGTTCAACAGCTAGATTAAATTAGTACATTTCTCGAATAGTAAGTTTTGATGGAACGTGGTTAACCTCATTGTTCAGTGTACTGAAAGTAAAATAAGGTGTTGATTAGCCTTGGTATCCATGCAATTCATGCGGGTACTTTGACAGTCTGTATTCATTCTGGCTCTAATTAATGTATGATTCACAGGGGATGGGAGTTCAGTTGCTAAATGTCCTAATTGTCACAGGAGTTTTCCACTTGGTATGACAAGAAGCAGAGATATGGGCAAAACAGTTGTCTGCAGTGATAAGCATCATTGTGAATTAAAGGAGTAAAGGTCAAAATATGTGTGAGGGAAATTAATTGAAGTAGACAGTGCCATCCCTCTCAATAACTTTTCTTTTCTGTTAGTGTTTTCTGGGGAAAATCAAAGTGAGGCTACATGGACATAGGCAGTTGAAGAGAAATGACATGATTCTGGGACTCAGGCAGGAAGTCTGAACCTACACAGCCAAAGACCCTAGGTTCACGTCTCAGTTCTCACGTCATCGACTGAAATAGTTCTAATCCATGTTGTTTATAACATAGAGTTCTTGGCAGGATAAAATTAGATAATATGTAAAATATTTTTACTATCATGAGTATCAAATAGAAATAAGAGGTCTTTTCTCCCCACCCTTCACAAAACATTTATATGTAAACATATGTCTATCCTATACCTAAAATTTTCTTTGCTGTCAAAACCCCACTTCCATTTGACCCACATTTCATTTTGACTTCTGAGCATTATGTTACATACATGTATGAAACAACAATGTCCAGAGATGGATAGCATTTAATATTATCTAAAAACCCATAACAACATGATTACTTTGGCTCTACTGATTCAACAGCACTCTATCAGAACATAGCTTAGTGGAAATAAGGGGACCCCAAGAACTATGCATGTTGATTGAAAGAGGCGAAGAATAAAACAGGAATGCTCGTCTTAGGAAAAAGACTTCTCTCACCCTTTTCCTCTGTTCTCCTTTCACAGTGACTCTGCCTTTCCAACCTCAGTCCAATGGCTAATATCAAGCACTGTGTTTTTGTATCGCTTTCTTCTATCCACTCCACCACCCATCACATGCATGCCTGATATAGCCTGGAGAGGACAAGACTGGTCATAATGCACTCTCTTCAAGTTTTAAGAGTACATCATTAATACAGAAATGTCAGCAGCTCTTTTCAAGAATGAAAAAGATTTTATAAATACTTTTCATTAAATCTTCCTTGAGGACCTCTTTCCAAACAAAGATGATGCCGTTATCTATTTTGATCGACGAGGCTTCAAAAGTCCAGACAAAGTGCACAGCTTCCTTTGTCCACAGACCAATGAAATGCGGGGTGAAAGCCAAACTTCCTGTTTCATCAGAGTTTCATTAACTGTTCCATTTTTCCTTGTTTATCACCTTGTTTCCCCTTCTAACAATTCCCTCAATTGTCTGCAGGAAAATCTACACCTCAACTCCAGATTCTAATGGAATTCCAACTACAAGACTCTGGAGAGAAAGAACATACTAAAATTCTTATGTCTTTGCCTCTTGATGTCTATTGACTTTAAGCACATGTAATTGAATTACTTGACAGGCCAATTAAAATATAATTTGACTTGCTCCCTGGCAGAATCTTACCTTTGAGACTCATTTGCTGACAATGACCAAGCAATAATCCTCCTTTTCAAGCCCATCAGGTAAACTGTTCTAAACTGAAGCTCTATTTTTTCTATAATCAGTACCAAGGCTCTGGTAATGGGTAGAATGATTTAAGAAAAGATACTTGATCTCAGATTTAATGCAAAACTGCAGGGTTCTCTTGTTTATGCCACCCTTCATTTTACAAAGAGAGATCCTAGTTGAGTTTTCTGACTGAAAGAAAGCTTAAATACTGTGTAACTGAAGTTTACATAAGACAGGAAAGTTGGCTGGGAAAACAAGTGGTTCATTGTTGGTTTGAGATATTTTACTTTCCTAATCCTGGGTTCAATATTCTGTTCATTTTCCTGAATTTCACTTTCTGAATAATCCAGAAACACACTTTTTTCTCTATTTTTTACTTTTTATTTTTAATTTATTAGTAAATGCATGTAGTGCATAGTATAGACATTTCTTGTGGGAACTTTGTACATATCTGTAACACATCTTTCTAACCCAGTAGCAGTTTAAACCCTATGCAACACGTATCCTCACAATATGCAACTTTTAATGTCATATTCTGATAGGTACTGAGTTCTACATGACATACAAAATTCATGATTATATATAATCATTTTTAAAATTATTGACAATAGAATTGGCCTTTAGGCACTCACATGATCTCTTAAACACAAGGATTGTATCTTTAGCAAAATCTAATTACCTAATAACATCTCACATTAAAATGAAAGACCTGTGAGATTTTTGGAGATTCATATTCCCAGCTCTACTTTACAATTAATGAATCAAAATTTCTGGGCATATCTAAAACCAAAAGCAAACCAAAAGTCTAAGGTCCTTATGTTATACTACATATATAAAGCTCTGCAGCCACTAGCACTACAGTCAATAAAATAAAAACCTTATGGTCTTGGGGTTATTAATCTGATTGTTGCAAAACCAGAGATGAGCTATGTTTTCTTTTTCACATTTTTTTTCATTAACACATATTTGCAGTGCATAATGCTTACATCCATTGTGGGAGGTTGGTACTTGAATATGTGTAACACATCTCAATTCTGTTTACCTCCCCTGCCTTTTTTATAATTGGTCATTTATCTCAGGGGAGGAACTTGATATTTTAAAATTCCTTTATCTGTTCTAAATATTAGTTCCCTGGCTGAGTAACGCTGTCATTATTTTCCCATTCTTTATGTTGCCTCTTCACTCTTGATTGAATGCTTTGTTATGGTGGTTGTTTACTTTGTTGTGTTGATGTAATCTCTTATTTCTTGAGCAACTGGAGTTCTGTTCAGAAAGTTCTTTCCTGTCCATATGACTTCAAGAGTTTTACCCATTTTGTTTTCCAGCAGCTTAAGTGTTTGTGTTTTTTTATTTAATTACATTTGTTGGTGCATTTTAGTACATAATGATCACATTCATCATAGGGAATTTGTATCTGTACATGATACAGTTTGATTTTTTTCCCTCATTCCCCTACAGTTCCTTCAACTCCCCATCCCCTTCTTATTTACAAAAGCATTTTTTACATTTTTTTCTACTTGTCTCACCATTTGTTTTTCTTTTCCATTCATCTCCCCCTTCCCTAGTTCTCCTTTCCATTTGAGCATTTTCTTATTTCACGTATCTATTATACACTTTTGGTCCTTATTTACACTTTTGGTTTCTCACACCAAAAAAACAATGCAGTATTTACATGTGTGTATCCAGTTTATTTCACTTAAGGGTATGTCCTCAAGACGCATACATTTAGCTAGAAATGTCTTGGTGTTAATTAAGAGCGACAACAAAGGTCACTATATCCTTGCAAAGGGAGCAATTCAAGAGGAAGAGATAACAGTCATAAATATAGATGCACTAAATACCAGGGCACCCAATTATTAAAGCAAACATTAGCCAACATGAAAAGTCAAATAAGCAATAATACGATTGTAATGGGTACCTCAACACCCCATTGACATAGACAGATAAACTAGACAAAAATCTAGCAATGACATATTAGAACTGAACCAAACTTTTGAACAAGTGGACTTTGTAGATGTCTACAGAGTATTTCTTTCCACAAAATCAGAATACACATTTTTCTCAGCTACACATAAGATGTTCTCCAAAAGAGACCACATACTAGCTCATAGAACATACTTCACTAAATGCAAAGGAATTTGAAATTATCCCATGCATATTATCAAGGTACAAACTAAAGAAATGTAATGCACCAGGTTACCGGATCCAAGTACAAAATCCATATGGTCATCTGTATTGATGCAGAAAATGCATTTGACAACCTCCAATACCCATTCATGATAAAAAAAAATCTCAAGTGTTTGTGCCTTAATATTTAGTTTTTTATTTTAATTAAGTTCTCTGGTATGATTTCGGTATGAATTAGTGTCAGTTTTACATAGTTTTTAAAGCTTCTCTGAGAAAATCACCATGTATTTCCATTTTGTCCCTTGATTAACTCTTTAAACTGTTCAATTTACTTAGATTAGACTGTGTCATTGTTTTTTAAGGAGGGATTTTCTGGGGGTTATAACAGTGTGGACAGGTTCAACTATGTATCAACAATAAACATTAAAACTTGCTTTGATAATTTTAACCATCTGTCAAAGCCCCTACATCCTATATGATGCACTTTTTGTGGTTCTTCTGGGATGTGACGGGTAAGAGGGAGGAGAAAGGAAGAGGTGTGTCAGTGGGAAGACAAAGAGTGAGAGAAATATTAGTAGTTAAAAACTAATGTCAGTAATAAGGGGGAGGAGGTTTTAAGATTGACAAAGATGTATTTAGAGACTGGAGAAAGCTGTGAGATTTTTTAAATTTACTAATATATGTGTAGGTAGTTAGGCTTGCACTGTTTAAATCCTGTTTTGTTACTGATGACCTTGACATGCCCTGGGATGGTACTGTTTAAATCATAGTGCTGTTTACTCCTCATTCTCTACTGCACTTAGATGGACCACTGTTTTACATATGTGCACAACTGAATGGAGAGGTGGAAGGAGAAAGGAAAGAGCCTAGATAATGAGGACAAGAGAAAAACACAAATGTGGAGGTAATACAATAAAAAATCAACAGAAGACACACCTAAAGAGAGAGCAGATCAAAGGGGAGAATCTTAAAGAATGAGGTAAAATAACTAGTGTCTGGCAAACAGGAGGCAATGCTTGGTGTGCCTTGGTTCCACCAAACTGCCCTCTTATCTGTGTTCCAGACTCTGTCTCTCCTCACCCAAATTTCCCCATTCCACTATCTACTCCATGTACTTTCCTCTCACAGTCTTGAGTCTCCCTGACTTCTGCAGTTCCTAGCTAGGAGACATTGGGGTTCCCCAGTGGGAACCTACTAACAATTGTGTGTATCATGCTAAATGTCCCAAAAATATGGTACTCTTTTTTTTCTTTTTAAACCAGGAATCAATCTCAGGACCTTGGGATTGCCAGGCAGGCACTGTACCACTGAGCTATATCCCCAGTTTGGCACTCCTGGTTTTTGTGGGGAGAGTGAGCAACTAACATTTTTCTGTATCCAGAAAATCTTCTTTCTCCTCACAGCCTCTTCAGTCATGGGTGCCACAGGACAATATTTTCAGAATGCGAATGTGAGGCAATTTGTCCCACCTTGTTCTCTTACTTTTGGCTTCTCTGAATCCCTGAGTTGGATATGTCTCACTCGCCATTCCTTGTAGAAAGGTTGGACTAATCTTAAATCTATTCCACCATGCAGGCCAGATCCCTCTCTCAGTCCTATTCTTTCCCAAGATGATGTGTCTTAGGGGCTGGGGTGGGAGGATACTGTGATCTAGCAGTGGTCTGGTTTCTCCTTATACATCCCTTAGACTCTAGATTTTAGTTTAGCTAGATTTTCTTTTCGTTTATCTTCCTGTACCAGAGTGTTTTTCACTTCCATGTCAATGTAACTGATTTACTCCAGTATCAATTTGGAATCGCTCACCCTTGATGTTGCCCCTAGGTGGCCATCTTGTCTTCTTATCTATGTGGCTATAGCCAAAGTCCTGGGGCCCCTGCCCAGGACACTGCTTCATGGGAGCTGCCTTTGCCCTTTCTAGTCAATCTCTATCCTTTCTCTAGGACCTAAAAAGATGTATTTATAATTGGTAGATGCATTCATGTTCTTTTTTAGTCCATGTTCTAGGTGTCACACACCCAGAAATTCCTCTCCTCAACCATTTCAGCCTGTTGCAGGACCTGTGAGGAGCTCTTTCCCAAGTGCATCCTCTTGAGGGAATTCTTTCTCATTTTAGTGAGCACAGCCACTAGTCCTGGTGTGAGTCCAGATGGAGCGTCTATGTGTAGACGGGTGTCTACTTGCATACTGGCTAGGACTGCAACGGGGCTGAGCTGGATGGTGGAGGGAGGGTGGAAGTCAACAGTTTTATAGTCGTTCTTATGCTTTCAGCACCTCAAATGTCAGAAGCAATCTCCTTGGTTTGCCTGATACTATAAATAGTGCTAAGTCTACAAAGGCTAAAAGGGTCTTGGAGATCATGATTTTGTTTTAATGATATGTCTTCAATATTGTGAGAAACTAGTATAATGAGTAGAGAAACAAATGAATTTGGATAAATCACCTTGGTTCTCTCCATTCTCAAAGAGCTGAATGCTTGCCCCAGCTTTGGGGAGTCACACTAATTCTCTCTTTAAGCAGTGACTTAATAAGTACTATAAAATATATCTCTTTTGTTATTGTTTATTGTTTGATTGCATTTTTTAGAACTTCATAAACTATATTCCATATCACCAGCAAATACATGACTGAGTTTAGTGTTTATGTAAACAGGGCATCACTGTGAACAAATCGCTATCCTTGTTTTAGCATTGCATGATTCACCAGAAAGACTTGATGTGCAAGTTTACCAGTTAGACATTACATTTTACAAATTTAAGTGTTCGGCTTGGGTGCCTTTCATGTCCTTGCTTAATAATTAAAAGAGCTAAGACTACTTGGGGAACATAATTCAATCTCAAATTCTACATGGTGTGTCATGGGAAGAGGACACCAAGATTGAGAGGACTGTATTAGGTTCTGGTTTGCAATTACAGTTTTAAAGCAAATATATTATTACATTTAGAAAGTTAATAGAGTGCATTTTTACCATGATATGTAGAAGAAGCCACCTGAAGAATAAAAAGAAAGCAATTTTAAGTATACAACAGAAAAATCTAGATCTATTTTTAAAAATAAGAAAGAGACTGGGCAGAAGGAAATAAATGGAAAATAGAAAACACAAAATAAGATTCAGAAATATATCCAAATATATCAGTAATTGAAATAATATGTACAAAGGCTAAATTCACTGGTCAAATGATAAGATTATCACATTAAATAAAATCAAGATATTCTATATTGCTACAATATAGAAAATATTTATTAAGACTCTTAAAAATTTTGGTTGAAAGATATGATTGATCTAAAGAAATTAGGCTCAAGAATTCTAGCAGAAAATCAAACTAAAAGGAAGAGTAAAATGAAAAGTAAAACATATCAGATAAAGGTGATATGAGAATATATATATTGCTTATCATTTTAAAATCTATTATGAGTACCTGAAGAACTATGAGAAGTAACAACTTAATATGTCCTTTTTGAAAATAAGATTGAAAGAAAACATAAACAAGAAAATATGAAAGGAATCTGAAAAGCACATTGTACTTAGTACTTTATAGTCAACAAACATTGAATATATATTTTTCATTTTTCTTCTTTCATATTTGTATTTTCTTCTATTTTTAAAATAAAATAATTTAAAAAATAAAATAACATTAACAATGTTCAATAAACATGGCATCCTTAATAAGTTCATAAAGATAAATCTTTGAAATGTTCTCTTATTCAGTTACTTTTACAAAGTAAGTTATAATTTTTATAATTTAACCCAAACATGTTAAAGGTAGCACAAGGAAAGTAAACATAGGCAATTTCAATTATGAATAAGAACAACATTGCTAAGAAAATCTAACAGAAACTAATAACAGTATGTTGAAAATAATACAACATGAACCAAGGAGCTGATTTCAGAAATGTAAGCATTTTAATATTAGAAAATATAACTATATACAAGAAAGGGCTGCATGGAGGATATGAACATAAATAACTCAAAATATGAGGAATTATGATAATGTTCTATATGACCTCATGATAATTAACAATTTGGAATAAAAAATTGCCTTAATTTTTTTATAAAAGCAAAATTACTAAGTTTTCAAACACTATTGTACTTACAGGAATATTATCAAACCTTTTTCATTGCTGGAGTGTTAATAAAGTGTTCATTGATTTGGGAAAATACAGTGCCTCACACGTAAATTCATAAAATTTTATTAAAATCAATGAACTTTATTCCAAAGTTTTGTCCAGAGATAGCCTTCGGAATTTATTACAGAGACAAAAAATTTTTATATAACAATGATGTTTTAGATGATAAAAGTCACTACTTGGGAGTCACTAGTTGGAAATTGTGGCTTGATACTTGTGGAATCACGAGTATCCATGTTGGAACCTTGTGAAAACTCAAGTCAGAGCTACAAGTGCAACTTCTGACTCTTGGCTAATGACTAAACAAAATATGGTGTATACGTAAGATAAAAAATGATGCAAAGTCAGGGGCAAAATTTATATATTGTAATTAAGCTACATCTCGCAAGCATGTTGTTAAGGAAAGAAAAATAAGATAGAACCATGTATACAAATTAAGTGTTAACACTATAATTTTTAAAAGTACACAATATCTCAAGTAAACAGGAAAGCTATATGTTAGAAACATTAGGATGAATGTTTTTCAGGAGAGAAACAGCAATAGGGAAGAGATATGACAGGGGAAAACATAATACTACAAAAGAATAAAAGAAGGATGTTATAAAAATGAATGGTGAGTCATGAGAGAGAAAGAGAGAGAGAGAGCAAGAGAGAGAGTGAGAGAGAGAGAAGACCAAGAATGGGAAAGTTCAGGATGGCTTAAATAAATGTCTCTGAATACTTTGAAATAAAATTTAAATAATATTATATTTCCACAAAGTTTGAATTGTATACTCCGCTCCCCCCACCATGAGTGTCTTTAGCATGAGGTGAAGTTCGTCTGCTGTCACTTTGCATGTCCTTGTTCCTTGCCTGCAGGAAATGGGGTTAATAATATTTCATGTTTCCTTTGTCTCTTCAGCTCCTAAGAATTAAAGGAAAAAAGTCTGCCTTTGGGAAGGTTTTGAGTTGACACACTGCAACCTGGACTCTGAACCGTCCAAGCCATGGTCCGGCTTTCCTAATATTGAATTGGCTGCAATGCGGCCCTGGTCCTCATGTGACCACAAACACCTACGCCTATGATGCCCAAATGACTAAATAAAGGACAATCAAGTGATAAAAACACAGTAGTTTTTTCTAGAGCAAATATTATTTCACTTTACTGGCAAAGGAAACCGAGGCCCATGAAGATTGAGTGGCACATTTGAAATCACACCATACACAGACAAAACTCAAGTCAGAGCTACAAGTGCAACTTCTGACTTCCGACCACCGCAGTTTCCACTGTGTGCTGGCTTCTTCGTAAAGCACTCACGCGCATGGGCTTCGAAGTACAGCAGAACACGCGTCATCAGTATGTACAGCTGTGTGTGTGACACTTTCTCTGGAGTCTGGAAGTTTACAGGAAGATACAAATAAGCAATTCATGGCTTATGTAGAGTCATTTTTAACAACTCAACTTTTAATTAACTCCTAAAGTTTTTTTTCTTTCTGTCTGCGTTGTGCACAGTAAACTTTATCTGTTTGCTGTCTGAGGCTGTGTTTGAAAATTAGGAACTCCTACCTCTTTCCATTTTAATTAAAAATTCTGAGCTTGGCATAATCAACTTCCTTCCTTTCTTAGTTATTTAATGAACATTAATGAAACAAAATTAAAGGGCTATTTAACATTCAGCCAATTTATTGTGGTTAGGTAGGATAACTTTGTTTTCAGAAACTGGCGTTGATGTTGAATAATTTAGGGAAATTAACTTTCTCGGTAGCATTTAATAAAATCACAGTCGGGCGTGGGGCCTGCAGTCAACTCATTATTGATGTTACTGTTTATACAGAAATGTTATCGATGACATTATTGACGTTATTGTTTACAAAGTAAAACATCTCTTAATCCGAGAATCCATCAGAAGTTTAACCAACACTTGCTCCCCCAATGAGGACAGAATGCTGTTTCCCCAAAACCATGCTCTCCTTGACCGTTTGCTTCACTCCTACATCTGCATGGTGTTTCCTGCATGTCATTGGTGTACGTTACCTGCTTACAAATTCAATACATTCTATACTCTTAGTACTACCCAACCATTTACCCATTAGAGTTCAAATTAAGACTTTGAAGTCTGTAAGAGGCGACGTAAGTGAGTGTTTCACGGTAAGCGTTCAGAATCTGGTAGCACAAACATCTTAATTTGAATCCCAGCTCTGTTCCTTCCCAGCTGTGCTGTGAAGTATCACGTATGCCTTTATCTGACTCCATCCTCTGGTCACTTGCATGTTTGCATCCGCTTAGACACTAAGGTGGACACAGAGACCATGGTGCACTTAACCTACTCACAACCCTGAGCAGATGTCATCCATCAATAAAATATTCGTAATTTTACGATGACACGGGTTCTTTCTTGCAGGTGAGGTCACAGTGTAATAGATTGCTGCAGCTAAAACCTGTCTGAGCCGCAAAGTGAAAGATGTTAATAAACAATCTTGAATGAATGCTTGGATGAAATGGTATCATTATATTGGCAAAATAATATATATTATTTTCTACTCAGGACGCTCTATTGTTCTCGGCTCATTGCTTAAAGTGGTGTGCACTTTGGAACCTTTTAGCCACCGTGTGTGAACATAACTGCTGGATGAAGTGGAAAGAATAAAAGAGGCTCTTGTCCAGGCTGGACACAGGTGTGGCAGCAGGACGCCCTGCGCTGTGTGACTGGTGTCTCCACCCGACTTTCTCACCTATCTGCTTCCTCTCCTGACGCTTTCTCTTCGGCCTTTATTAGCTGTGTGCACCCTCGCTGTGCTACGCAGAGCCATTGTTTGCTGAGGCTTCTGCTTATGCTTCTTTGTGCCCAGTTCACTTTCAGTGCCACCCTGTTGACTGCAGTGGCTCAGGAATCATCACCAACCTCTGCATGACGTTGACAATTAGTGGGTCACACAAACATGGAGGAGAAACGTCAAAGGACAATGAATCTCATAATAGACACGGGTTTTGGGAGAGGAACAATAAGACAGGAGGGAAGGTTGAAAATCCAACATCGTCTGTGGAAAATATAAAGAATTCCTCCTGTGAAATTTGTGGAAGTTTAAGAGATCCATAAATGTTTTAAATGAAATGCAACACTTACTAAAGTGAGGTGAGAAAACAATTCCATTAAATAGTTTAATGTTTTGGCAATATGATGAAGATGGTGCAAACCATCTTCAGTGAAAACATGTGGGAAATGCAAAGTATCTGCTTACCTTGGAATCCATGATGCATAATACTCAACTAAACCCCCACATGCGTATATAGATATGAGAATTACTAGTATGAAGTTCCCTCCTCATTAAAAACTGTGGAATAAAAATTAGACTGATTCTATTCTCTTTCAGGTCTAGCATAAAAATGCGGGCCCTGTGGCTTCCAAAATCCTATGCTGTATTCTTTGTAATAGCATAATTGTTTCTGTTTTTTTAAAAAAATAATGTCAAGCATAACTACTTCTATCAGAAACATTAAAGAATATATTTTAATCACACAATGTAGCCTAAAGGTGAAAGTATGGAAAAAGAAAGATAAAAGATTAGAAATAAAGGTAAGGAAAAGACAGATAATACTTTGAAAAACTATCAGGTGAAAACAAGTGTAGCTATAGATTCCTACCCATCCCAAATTTTGTTCCAAAATGATACAAAACAGCAAGAATTATATATATATATATATATATATATATATATATATATATATCCCTCTGAACAATACAAAGATAAACAATGTCCAGTTTTGTTTTTTAATGAAAACACAATTTTCTTTTTTAAAATAAAAATAAAAATTTGCATGGAATCACACACAACAATAGCACCAATTATTGAAGTAAAAAGTGTCCAGTTTTTAAAATAAGTGAAAAGATAAAAGTCACAATCTCTTTGCTCCCATGCTATCCTGTGACCTGCACAGTTTTGGAGTGAGGACAGACAGAAGACAGTTGTGGAGGAGAGAGAAGCATGGGGAGCTCTAGGTCTAAGCTTAATAAAGCTACTGTTATAAAAAGGTGTTGGATAGGTCTGAGCTAGATACAAGAACAGACTAAAAAGTATGCATGCTTTAAAGGGTCAGGTTTGATTTGTGTAGTTTCTGGAGGGAAAACAAATCAAAGGAAGAAATAATCATATTTCTCTCTCAATGGTAAAGAGATAAAAAAAAGTGGGAAGTTTTACAATATGTAAGGCAAAATGTAGGGCCTGTAAGCAACAGAATCAAGTGAATTAAAATCTTTCCCTAACAGTAGAGAGACACAAAATCCATTAAACTAGCTGCACGCACAGGAGATTGGAGCTCTAAAATAAGAATCTTAAAGTCAACTAAAATTCACAAAATAAAACACTTACCTAGTGTTACAGAGATGTAAAAATTTAAGAAATGAGAATTGAAACATACCAACTTTAGGAAACTCTAGAAAACAATATTGAAGTATTTGCTTGAAAGAGAATGGAATACACCCAAACTAACATTTGTTGTTTTTTAAAATTTATTTTAAAGAAGATAAAACAGAATAAAACCAATCTCAACAAACCAGAGTAAGAGATGCAGGCCTAAAAATATTACAAAATCAAAAGCAATAGTTACCATAATGCCTTTTGATGTCTTTACAATAACTGCAGATGACTTCAGACATAGTAAAAATCAAACAACAGAATAGAATAAAAACAATAAAAACAAGACAATGAATGCAATAAAGGACTTCAAAACAAGCATATAGCAAATCCAAAATTGCTATTATAATATATCTTGCTATCCCTGAAATAGCTTCCCCTGCCATTGGATTTAACATAATCAAACAAAACAAAAGAGAATAAAACCCAACTCAACAAAACAATGAAAATGATATAGGATTTCCAAAACAAGACCATAGGGAATCAACAATGGCTGCAACCCTCAGAAGGAGATCCCCCTAGATGCCACACTGCATACCACTACCCTCTGAACCTATGATCAGACCACTGGCCCTAGACCTGCAATGTTAGTGAAACAGCACCACAGGCATCCAATTGCTTCTCACCTCCATAGCTATGATCACAGCCTGTGTTGCTCTGGTTAAGCTGGTCACTGACATGGGGAGTGGAGGTGGCGGGGTATGAGACTGCACTTCTTGTTTGCCAGCCTGCGCACCGGAAAAGGCTGAGGTCTGGCAGTTCCAGTCTGGCGGGGTCCATGTCATGGTCCCCAGACTCGGTTTGCTCTCTACTGTGTTCTTTGTTCTCTCTACCTGTGGTTTTAGAATGGTGCTGACTCTGAAAACTAACATTTGATGATATGAAAAGCCACCTTTAAGGAGAAATTAAAAACAAGCTTCAACATGAACAGAAACTGGAAGAAATAAAAGAACTTGCAGGAAATAGCTAGTAGTAAAAGTCAAAACTGGATCCAGAATGAAAACTAAGTTACAAGGTGCCCCAGAGAATAGACTGAAAGTAAATTTTAATACAGGCTTTCAGTTATCAGAAAATCAACTGAAAGAAAGATAAAAAGTAATGAATAAAAAAATTGCAGTTATAGAAGACAGGCACAGAAAGGATAATACAAATTGTATAACAAAATTCTTTTTAAAAAGGAACATCAACAAAACAAAAACTTATTAAAAAACATTATTTGGCTAATATCACAATGATTGTTGCAGGCAAGAACCATTGATGAATGCTAAAATTACTTCAGGAAAATACAATGAGAAATAGGAAATACACCAAGGGTCAAATTGTTATGTTACCTTAGACTTATTATTACAAGGGAAAAATAGAAATTTTTGCATGGAAAAATGTGGCAGCCCCAAATGATACAGGTTAATATTATCAGTGTTGTGTGTGGTACGTGTTGGAAGCTTGATTAGGAGTGCAATGGGCTTAAAACATGCTGGAAAGTTTGGGGGCTTAGTAGAAGGCAGTCATATCATCATGCAGGGATTATACTGGTCTCCCCAAGTGGGCTAGGGGTGCGATAACCGAATAGTTTCCCAGAAAGTGGGTTGCGCTAAGACAGCACGCAGGAGGCCTCTTCTCATTCTCTTGTTCCTCTCTGCATGTGCCACTGTTCTCCATACGCTGCTCACCAGACTTTAACCCCTTAGAATCAAAACTCAAGCAAACCTGTTTTCTGTGTAAAATACTCACCTTTAGTTCTGTTAGAGTGGCACAAAATGACTGAAGCCACCGGTAATACGATGCATAGGTGCATGTGCTGCTATGGTACCCTAAGACGGATATGGTACCCTAAGACATTCCATTCACAAAAACAGCACAACTTCAATCTAATCTAAAGAAGACATCAGATGAACATGATTAAAATACACTCTACAAAAAGTCCTTGTGTGTCAAGGTCATGAAAGAGCAAGAAGGAACTGTCACAGACGGGAGGGGACTAAGGTGCCATGACAAGGTGCAAGCTCAGAATGGGTCCTAAACTATAGAAGTCACCCGAGGAAAAGGGTGAGATTGGACAAAACCTTCGGGTCAGTTAGTGCTCTCATGTGAGTAAGGGGGTACTGAAGGAAGCTGAGACAAGAGTGTAAGGGAGCTCATCCGGCATTGCCAGATTTTCTTTTCTTTTTACTTCAAAAAGGAGAAAATTAAACAAGGAAAATCCTGGTAATGATTGCTACTATGTTTTCTCTGTGATGTTTTATTCTCTAAGAATGTCATAACATTATATATATATATATATATATATATATATATATATATATACTTTTAGTTACATTTTTACACAAATATAAATGTGTGTGTATATATATGTAAAAGGTATTGCATACATTTCCCAATGTAAAATAATCTTTAAAAATGCCCCATCTTGCTTACAAGCCTGAACATTTAAACTCTTACAATGGATTTTTATTCACTAAGTGATTTGTTATAAATGCTGGGGGTTTTTTGTAAAATGAGGACTAAACTTAGGACCTTTACACTGAGTTTCATCCCAAGCATGTTTTATATTTAAAATTTTAAGATAAGGTTTTCCTAAGTTACACATGTTGAATTCAAATTTACAATTTGTTCTGCCTCAGCTTCTTACACTGCCAAGATTACAGACAACCACTACTATTCCCAGCTCCAATAATTGTTTAAAACAGAATATTACAATGAATTATTTCACATATTTTATTACATTTTAATTTTTTTTGTGGTGGTGGCGGGGTACCAAACATCAAATTCAGGATCTCATGTTGCCCCACAGGTGCTGTGCCACTGAGATAAATCCCTGGTCCATTTTTTGATTCTTTAAAAACAAAACAAAACAAAAAAACCTATACCATAGTGTTTTCACTCTCAACATCATCACAATTTTGGTCATTTGATATGATTATCTATAATATATCACCTTTCTTTTTTCCTCTAAATTATTTATTATGTGATATTTCTGAATCTGTCTATGACATGGTCTATGGGCTTTTATTCTGAGGCAAGACCTTAAAGATTGAAAATGTAGAAATATTTCTTTTTCTTTTTTAAGAAATTCACCTAAAATTAAAATACAATAATTTGGCTGAATGATAGAAATATTTGTTTTGAAAAATTACCTTCAACCATTTATTCTTTTTTTATTAAAAGTATTTTCTAAAGTTATAAAGAATAATTAATGATATATCTTCATTTTTGTCTTTTAAAAAAGTTTCATGTCAGTTGAATTTTATTCATCAAAACTAATATTGCTTAGGATCTTTTCAAACTAATATGTATTCCTTACATGATACACAAAATGAATTAAGAACCACATTTTAAGACTGGGTCAAAAAGTGACTCTTTAAACTAAATAGGCGTCTGCTATTTTATACCATGTTTTAGAAGGAAATTTCAAGAATCCTGTAGCTTTTATAACTTCTCAAGGCAGCAATTCATAACTCTGTACTTCCCATGACAATGATTCAGACCTAGGTACACTCAAGTGGGACCGTTACTCAAAATTGTACTTCTATGCATTGTACTGGCTGGACAAGGTAAAGCCAAATCATACTGTGACCTTTCTCTCTGATCTATGGTTCTGATTAAGCAGAATGGCTTCAGGGAAACTTTACAGTAGCAGATAAAAGTCTACCCATTTTGGCAGAAATGAAATGATGTCTGAGGACTCATCAGAGATAAAACGAGATGAGAAGGTGCCTACTTCTTTAAGTGGCCAGGCACACTACATAGTGCTTTGCAGCAAAAAGAGGTAGATCTGTCAGAAGGATTTTATGTTCCTTGTTTATAAAGTCCATGGTGAACTCACTTCACAAACGTGTGGTTCTTTTGCACAAAGCTGCAAATAGATTTTACTTTTGTATTTTAAAATTTAAATTACTTTTAATTTTTGTTGTTATTGTTGGAGGCATGCATATGAGAGTGTGACTCACTCACCAAAGTCAGATATGCAAAAGAGCAACAGAGACAAATTCTACATCATTCAACCATGGC
>PVJX010016075.1:0-41147 GCA_004027295.1 Dolichotis patagonum
TATTCGGTTCAGAAAGCCCTGGAATTCTTTCACTATATGCATGGCTTTATACTATTGTGTTATGTTTGATATTATTGTAATTGAAACTATGCTCAACTATAGCAGAGTAAGAGATATGGTGTTAGATACTGTTGATGTCCAGTTGACTTAATGTAAAGTACTGTGTTGCCTATGTTGTCCTCTTCTGGTCTGCTCTGTAGTGCCCCCTTTTGTTTTATTCTCTTTTAAATAAAAAAAAATTAAAGTAATTAAAAAAGAAAAAATAGAGGACTCCAAAGGTAACACACCGGAAATCTCTGAAAATATAGCAAATGAAATAAAAAAACAACTCCATGAGGCCATAGAGCAAATCAAATTAGAAGTACTCTCCCAGGTAAAGATAGAAGTAACAACCTTAGTAAAGGCATTGTTGAGCACAGCTATAGAGGAAATAGAGAAAAAAGTACAGGAACATGGGAAACTGATTGAAACCTTGAATGAACAATATAGAAAACAAGCAGAATTCATGAAACAAACTGAAAGAGACATCCAAGAAACAAAATATTCAATTCAAAGCACGCAAAACCATTTAAATGAAGCTGAGAATAGGATTTCGTACTTTGAGGACAGGATTGCAATTAGTGATCATAAAAGGATAGAACTTTTAAAAATAACAAACCAGCATGAAATGACAATCCAGAAGCTTCAAGATGATGCCAAGAGCAACAATATAAGATTAATAGGCATTAGTGAAGACGCTGGAGTCAATACAAATGACATAATTAAAATATTCACAGAAATAATAGGAGAAAACTTCCCAAACATGGGGGGGGGGAATCTGATATGCAGATAAATGAGGCATACAGAATGCCAAACAGTCACAACCAACATAAATCTACACCTAGACACATAATAATTAAGATCTCAGACATACAACAGAAAAACAGAGTACTAAAAGCTGTTAGAAAAAAAACACAAGTCACCTATTGAGGAAAGCCCATTAGAATCACAGCAGACTTTTCAGCACAAACCCTTAAGTCAAGATGTGATTGGAATGAGATATTTCAAGCCCTGAAAGAAAACAACTTTCAACCCAGACTGATGTACCCAGCAAAACTTTCATTCAAATTTAATGGAGAAACAAGATACCTCCACGACAAAGAACAACTGAAGAAATTTACATCCACCAAACCAACCCTAGAAAGAGTGTTGAAAGACATACTAGACAGAGATAAAAATGAGCACAATCCCCAGAACAACAGAAAGAAACCACCAGGTAGGACAAATAAGGGGGAAAAGCAGAAAGCAAACTATTGGAACATAACATGGCAAAGTTGAGCCAGTACATATCAGTGATATCCATAAATGTAAATGGCTTCAATTCAACTATCAAAAGAAATAGGTTGACAGAATGGATCAAGAAACAGGATTCCACAATATGCTGTGTACAAGAAACATATCTGACCCAAGAGGAAACTCATAGATTAAAAGTCAAAGGATGGAAAATAGCATTCCATGCAACAGGAACCCAGAAAAAAGCAAGGGTAACTATTCTATATGCAGACAATGTGAACTTCAAACCTAAAATGATTAAAAGGGACAAAGAAGGTCACTACATACTTGTAAGTGGGAAAATTCAAAAGGAAGAACTAACAATTTTAAATATATATGCACCAAACACAGGAGCACCCAACTATATAACACAGATACTAAAGGACATGAAAAACCAAATACACAAGAACACAATAATTGCAGGGGACCTTAAAAGCCCATTATCACAAAGAGATAGATCAACTAGACAAAAAGTCAGCAAAGAAGTAATAGAACTGAATCATACCTGTGAGAAACTGGACTTAGTAGATGTTTACAGAGCGCTCCACCCAACCACAACAGAATACACATTCTTCCCAGCTGCATATGGGACATTCTCCAAAATAGACCATATATTATCCCATAAAACATTCTTAAGTAAATGCAAGGGTATTGAAATTATCCCATGCATACTATCTGACCATAGTGCACTGAAATTGGAAATTAATGGCAAAAGAAATTGTAAAACCTGCATGCATACATGGAAATTATAAACAACCTTTTAAACATCAGTGGGCTACTGATGAAATTAATGAAGAAATAAAGCAATACCTACAATTTAATGAAAATGTGGAAACAACCTATTGTAATCTGTGGGATGTAATGAAAGCGGTCTTAAGAGGGAAATATATAGCAATAATAGTCATATTAAGAAAATAGAATGAGCACAAATAAACAACCTAGTGCTTCATCTCAAGCTACTAGAAAAAGAAAAGCAAGTTAAACCCAAAACTCATAGAAGAGAGGAAATTGTAAAGATTAGAGCAGAAATCAATGCAATCGAAACTAAAAAAAAATACAAAGATTTAATAAATCAAAAGCTGTTTTTTTGAGAGAATGAACAAAATTGACAAACCTCTAGCTAACCTTATAAAGCAAAAGAAAGCAAAAAACCCAAATTCATGCAATAAGGACTGAAAAGGGGGGAATTACTTCAGATCCCATGGAAATTCAAAAGATCATGAACACCTACTTTAAGAATCTCTACTCACATAGAGAGGAAAACACAGAGGAAATGGACAGATTTCTAGAAACATATGAACTACCAAAACTCAACCAAGAAGATATAGCAATTTTGAATAATCCAATATCAGCCATTGAAATTGAAAATGTAATAAAAAAACTTACCAACAAAGAAAAGTCCAGGTCCTAACATATTCACAGCTGAATTCTACAAGAAATTTAGAGAAGATTTGATGCCAATACTCCTTAAATTCTTCAATGAAATTGAAAAGAAAGCAGTCCTCCCTAAGTCATTCCTGGAGGCAAGCATAACTCTCATATGAAAACCAGAGAAAGACCCAATCAAAAAGGAGAACTATAAGCTAATTCACTAATGAACACTGATGCAAAGATTCTCAATAAAATACTGGCAAATAGAATGCAGCAAATTATCAAGAAGATTAAACATCATGACCAAATGGGGTTCATTCCAGGAATGCAGGGATGGTTTAACATACTCAAATCAATAAATGTGATACACCATATCAACAGAGCCAAAAACAAAAACCACATGGTCATCTCAATAGATGCAGAAAAAGCTTTCAATAAAGTCTAACATATGTTCATGATAAAAACCCTTCAGAAACTCGGAATACACGGTGTCTACTTCAACCTTATAAAGGCCATCTATGACAAACCAATAGCCAATATTATACTAAATGGACAAAAAGTAAAAGCTTTCACTTTAAAATCAGGAACAAGACAAGGACGTCCACTATCACCACTCCTTTTCAATATAGTTCTGGGAACGCTAGCTAGGGCACTCAGACAAGAGAGAGAAATAAAAGGAATAAAGATAGGAAAGGAAGAAGTTAAATTATCACTATTTGCCGATGACATGATACTCTATATAGAAGACCCCAAAAACTCCATTAAAAGACTGCTAGAGGTAATAAACAAATTCAGAAGTGTAGCTGGCTACAAAGTCAATGCACAAAAATCAATAGCATTCCTGTACACAAACAAGAAACTCACCGAGAGAGAAATTATGGAAATATCGCCCTTCACAATAACATCTAAAAAAATGAAATACTTAGGAATCAACCTAACTAAGAATGTAAAAGACCTATATGCTGAAAATTATACTACGCTAAAAAAGGAGACTGAAGAGGATATTAGAAAATGGAAGGATATTCCTTGCACTTGGCCAAGGAGGACCAACATTGTGAAAATGGCCATACTCCCAAAACTGTTATACAGATTTAATGCAATCCCAATCAAAATACCATTGACATACCTCACAGATCTAGAGAAAATATTCCTAAAATTCATTTGGAAACAGAAGAAACCTAGGATAGCAAAGGCAATTCTGGGCAATAAAGACAAGGCAGGGGGCATCTCAATTCTTGACTTGAAACTGTACTACCAAGCCACAGTGATAAAATCAGTATGGTACTGGCAAAGAAATAGACCTGATGACCAATGGAATAGATTAGAAGATGCAAGTATGAGTACAAAGACACTCAGCCACTTGATATTTGACAAAGGGGCTAAACATGTTCACTGGAAGAAGGATAGCCTCTTTAATAAATGGTGTTGGAAAAATTGGCTCTCCACATGCAGAAGACTGAAACTAGATCCAGGCCTATCACCATGCACAAAACTAAAGTCTAAATGGATCAAAGACCTAAACGTTAAAACAGAAACACTAAACCTACTGGACGATAGGGCAGGTAGGAATCTTGGAGACACAGGGGTAGGCAGAGAACTCATGAACAAAACTCAAACTGCACAGGAAACACTTCAGAGAATCAACAACTGAGATCTCATATTATTGACAAGTTTCTGCACTTCAAAAGAAATCACCAGCAGAGTGAAAAGGAAACCCACAAAATGGGAAAGAATTTTAGCCAGCAACCCCTCAGACAAAAGACTTATATCAAGAACATATAAAGAATTGAAAACCATCAAGCTGCCCAGATTCAAAGACCCTCTCCAAAAATGGGCATCTGAGATGAACACTCAGTTCTCAGATAAAGATATACAAATGGCAAATAAATACATGAAGAAATGTTCAACATCACTGGTCATTCAAGAAATGCAAATTAAAACAACATTGAGATTTCATCTCACTCCTGAAAGAATAGCTGCCATCAAGAAATCAACTCATAACAAATGTTGGTGAGGCTGTGGGGAACAAGGAACACTGCTCCACTGTTGGTGGGAGTGTAGACTGGTGCAACCACTATGGAAATCAGTATGGAGAATTCTCAGATGACTAGGACTGGAAGCTCCATTCAACCCAACTATTCCCCTCCTGGGTATTTTCCCAGAAGAACTGAAAAGATCATATCACAGTGATATATGTGCACCCATGTTCATAGCAGCACAATTTTTAATAGCTAAATCTTGAAAAAACCAAGATTCCCATCAACCGCAGAGTGGATGAAAAAGATATGGTATTTTTATACAATGGAGTATTACTCAGCTATGAAGAAGGATGATCTTAAGGTCTTCATTGGTAAATGGAGACAACTTGAGACTATCCTCATTAGTGAAATAAATAAGAATCATATTTATAAATATTGCATTATGTCTCTAGTGTAAAAAGTAATAAGAAATGTAGGAGTAATAAAACCCAAAATGTGTAATTGCTACTGTAAAAAAGAGGAAAAGAGGATGCTCTAAAGGATACAATGCATGTATGTTTAAGTGTATAAGATGAAATACTATATTACTGTTTTTGCTAGATCGTGAAGCAGAACTGTTAGCAGTCTCATTGTTTGAATGTGTACTTTGTATGTGTTAATTTTGTAACTTGAACAACTATTTCCAAGATGACAGTATGTAAGTTATCAAGTAATTATTTCTTAGTATTTTTTGTTCTTCTCTCTTTTTTCCTTGGAATTTTGTATTGTTGCTATCCTTTTTTCTGTTTTGTTTGTTTTGTTTTGTTTTCTTTTTAAATAAAAAAAACAGACTATCGTTCTTCCAGTGAACATGTTTGGCCCCTTTATCAAAGATAAAGTGGTTGAGTGTGTTTGTGGTTGTGGTTGTATCTTCCAATCTATTCCACTGATCTTCAGATCTGTTTTTATTCCAGTACTATGTTGATTTTATTACAGTAGCTTTGTAGTATAACTTCAAGTCAGAGATTGTGATGCCTCCTGCCTTGCCTTTGCTGCTTAGAATCACCTTTGCTATTCTAGGTCTCTTCTGGTTCCAGATGAATTTTAGGAATGATTTTTCTAGATCTATGAGGTATGTTAGTGGTATTTTCATTGGGACTGCATTGAATCTGTATAACAATTTTGGGAGAATGGCTATTTTCACAATATTTGTTCTACCTATTCATGAACAAAGGATGTCTTTCTAGTTTCTGAGGTCCTCTTCAATTTCTTTTTTTGGGGTATTATAATTTTCCCTGTATAGCTCTTTTACTTCTTTTGTTAGATTAATTCCTAAGTATTTCATTTTTTTGGATGCTAGTGTGAAGGGTGTGGCTTCTCTTATTTCTCTCTCAGTGATTTTGTTGTCGGTGTATAGGAATGCTATTTATTTTTGAGTATTGATTTTGTTTCCAGCTACATTGTTGAATTTATTTATTATATCTAGGAATCTTTCAATGGAGTTTTGGGGGTTTTCTATGTAGAGTATCATCTTCTGCAAATAATGATAATTTAACTTCCTCTTTTCCTATCTTTACTCCTTTTATTTCTCTCTCTTGTCTAATTGCTCTGGCTAGTATTTCCAGTACTGTGTTGAATAAGAGCAGTGATAAGGGACATCCTTGTCTTGTGCCTGATTTTAAGGTAAAGGCTTTCAGTTTTGGGCCATTTAATATGATGCTGGCTGTTGGTTTGTTGTAGATGGCCTTTATCATATTGAGGTAAAGACCATCTATTTCAATTCTCTGTAAGTTCTTATCATGAATGAGTGTTGGATCTTATCAAAAGCTTTTTCTGCATCTATAGAGATGATCATGTGATTCTTACTTTTGGCTCTATTGATATGGTGATTGGAAATATTACTAGAGTAATATTTGCTTCCAGGAATGACTTAGGAAGAATTGCTTCCCTTTCAATTTCATTGAAGAGTTTGAGGAGTGTTGGCATTAAGCCTTCTCTGTATTTCTTGTAGAATTCTGCAGTGAATGCGTCTGGGCCTGGGATCTTCTCTGTTGTTAAGGTCTTAATTACATTATCAACTTCATTAATAGAAATTAGGTTTATTCCTAGAAAATATGTTTCTAGGAATCTGTCCATTTCTTCTGTATTATTGAACCTATGAGAGTAGGGGTTTTTGAAATAGGCATTGATGATCTTCTGTATTTCCACAGAGCTGTGGTGATTTCATCTTTTTCATTCCTTATTGCATGAATTTGAGTTCTTTCTTTCCTTTTTTTATATAAGGTTGACTAGGGGCTTATCAATTTTATTTATTCTTTCAAGAAACCAACTCTTTGATTCATTGATTCTTTGTATTGTTTTCTTAGTCTCTATTGCACTAATTTCTGCTCTGATCTTTATAATTCCACCCTTCTTTTGGATTCGGGCTTCAATTCTTTTGCATTTACTTAAATATGTTCTGTGGGCTAGTCTATGGTCTATTTTAGAGAATGTCCCATGTACTGCTGAGAAGAATGTATATTCTGATGTTGTTGGACAGAACACTCGATCAAGTCCATTTGTTCACAGGTGTGATTCAGTTCTGTTATTTCTTTGTTGACTTCTGTCTAGTTGATCTTCCCCTTTGTGTCAATGGCATGTTAAGGTCTCCTGTTACAGTTGTGTTATCACTTATTTGATTTTTCATTTCTATTACTACTTGCTTTATATAGCTGGGTGCTCTGGAATTTGGTGCATATATATTTAAGATTGTTATCTCTTCCTCTTGAAGTTTTCCCCTAACCAGTATGTAGTGACCTTCTTTATCTCTTTGGATCATTCTTAGTATGAAGTTCACATTGTCTGATAACAGAATAGCTACCCCCACTTTTTTGCGGGGGTGGGGGGTTTCCTGTTGCATGAAGTATTGTTTTCCATCCTTTGACTTTCAGTCTATGAGTTTCCTTTTGGGTTAGATGGGTTTCTTTTAGACAGCATATGGTTGGATGTTGTTTCTTGATCCATTCTGCCAGTCTGTTTCTATTGATTGGTGAATTGAGGCCATTTACACTAATGGTTATAACTGTTATATATTGGTTTATTGTTTACATGTTATCTTTCTGCTGTTGTATCTTTACCTTTCCATTCTGCTTAATTGTCCGCCTTGCTTAGTAGTTTTTTCCTATGTGTATCTAGAATGTCTTTCAGTATTCTTTGTAGGGTTGGTTTGGTGATCATGAAGTTCTTCAGCTGTTCTTTGTCATGGAAGTATATTATTTCTCCATCCATTTTGAAGGACATTTTTGCAGGGTACATCAGTCTTGGTTGAAAGTCATTTCCCTTTAGGGTCTGAAATATTTAACTCCATGCTCTTCTTGACTTCATTTTTGTGTTGAGAAGTCTGCTGTGATTCTGATAGGTTTTCCTTTATAGGTGATCTGTCTTTTCTCTCTAACAGCTTTTAATATTCTGTTAGTATGTTGGATTTCTGGGATGGTGATTATTATATGTCTGGGTGTAGTTTTATTTTGGTTATGGCTATTTGGAGTTCTATATGCTTCACTAATCCATATATCAGTTTCCATTCTCACGTTTGGGAAATTTTCAGCTATTACTTCTGTAAATAGCCTCTTGATATCATTTGTGCTGTCCCCTTCTTTTTCATTTATCCCTATTAGTCTTATGTTGTTTTTCTTTCCATCATCTTGCAGCTGTTGTATTGTTATTTCCTGATCCCTTCTTATTTTTAAAAGATCTTTCCTTTCCTGTTCACTAGCTGCAATCTTATCTTTGAGGTCTGAAATTCTATCTTGACTTTCGTTGAGGCAGTTTTGGCAACTTTTAATAGAATTTTGATATCCTGTATATCTTTTTGAATGTGCTTCATGCATTCTGTTTGTTTCTTCCTCATTCAGGGATTCTATCTGTTGCTTTGTTCCTCTAACTTTTTAACTGTGTCTTCTTTAGATGTGTTCACTATTTCTTTCATGACTTTTATCATTTCTTCTTTTACCTGGGAGATTATTTCTGATTTGAGTTTCTCTATAGCTTCCCTGAGTTGCTTCTTTATTTCAGTTGATATCATTTTGGTCATTGCAGCTTTTCTTTTTTTCTACATGGCTCCTAGGCTTTCTTGGGATGGACTGGAGGTTTGAGATTGCATTTTGCTCTTTTGTTTTGTCATTTTCCTATATTTCGGGGCTTCGAGCTGTGTTCCAAAGCTTCCCCCAGCCATGTTGGAAATCACCTTCTGCGCCCTCAGCTCCTGGGACTGAATGAAGGTCACTGAGCGTGGCCCAGTCAGGCCTGCAGGACTTCCCGAGCCCAGTCAGGTGTTCTAGGGAGCTGGGTGGGAACTCAACCACTGGGAGCAATGGTCTTAAACTCTCCCCAGGCCAGTGCCAGCAGGCTGAAACTCCCCTCATGTGGCCTCGGCCTCCTGGACTGAAAGAAGGCAGCTGGGCATGGTCCATTCTAAAACCTTAGAAAACTAGCAAAAGAAAGAAATGTCCATAAGCTGGTATTCATTAGCAACCTTCTGACCACTTACAGAGTCCACTTCACTGTGATGCAAGGGAAACAAAGAAAACACTCTCCCAGAGAGAGGATCTGATTCAAGATCCTCTTGCTCTACAGACACCAGAAATGCTATCAGAATTATAGTGTTGGGGCTGGAAGTCCACCCCAGGGCCAGTGTACCTTTGGCGGCAGGGAAGGCTTTTGGGATGCCCCAAGTCCCCAACAGCTAATGCAGAAACTCTGTTTCAGGTTCCCACAAGTGTCACATGGGAAGAGTAAAGACTAAAAGTGTCAAGGTTGGGAATCCCCTGCCTCCAGGGAAGAACTCAGCTGAAAGCAGAGGAAAGAACGGAATGCCAAGTTCCTGCTGGGCAGAGGTGGGATGGGAGGAAATGCTGCAGAGCGCCTGACATTTGGGACCAGGAACCTGAGTGTGCTCACATCTGATTGCTGTATTTTAGGGGGAAACTAAGAGATCTGCTGCAGAGGTGTGAGGCCTGGGTTTAGTGTGGGAGGGGCAGGGTGGGGCCAGGCTGTTTGAGGAGAAAGCCAGGTGGGGGTTCTATCTTAAGTGTCTTCTGGGTCCTTCTCCAGCCATCCTTGGAGGAGTCACTTATTGCATGTATGTGTGTGTTCATATATGTGTGTGTGCGTGTGTGTGCGTGTGTGTGCATTCACGTGTGTAGAATGGTGGCAAGGAGGTGTTTCCTGGTGTTACCTGCTACCTACCTTCCCTTCTTTCCTTTCTGTCACACCTGAGTTTATATTAATGGCGGGGGCAGGGGGGAGAAGGACCAGATGGCCTCAGATCAGCCTGGACACAGCTGGCCCCTGCTGTGGTTTGAATGTTCCCTGAAGAACTCATGTGGAAGTGTCATTGCCCTGTGGTGGAATTAAGAGGCAGGTCTGTCATGAACGGTGAACACTGTTGTCAGGTACTGGGCTACTGACAAGAGGGTAAGTGGGGCCCCATCCCCTTGTAACTGAGAGAGTAAAATGGGTGCAAATTAGGATTTTTTTCCCTAGAGATGAGCTGCTTCTCCAGCTTCCTCACGTGGAGGGTGTTGATGACGCCTCCCTCCTCCCTCAGCTCAGACGGATGGACAAGGAAACCAGGAGTGGAAACTGAGACAGGAAAAGAGCATTGAAAGGAACTTGCACATTTCCATGTGGGAGGGAAGGACCCTCGAAGGGCCAGGGGCTGAAAAGCATCTAACAGTCCTTGTTTACGGGCCCATTCTGCTCCCCCCCCCCCGGTCCCTCACAAGAAAATCCCTTGCACACCTGCCATGGAGGGACAGAGGTCTGAGGAGAAGCCCTCCCTGTCTCCTTGGGAGACACCAAAATAAATCGCCTCTCTGCAGATGGGAAGGCAGGTGGGGGTGGAGGAAGGGGGGAGGAAAAAAGACTAAGATGGGCTAAGTATGTGACTCCCCACAGGGAGAGCACTCTTTGTATGGCAAGCCTTCACTAACAGCAGTAATTAAATAAATAATATCCCCCCACCGTGTTTCCTGGGGAGCAAAGGGCTGCATGGACTTCTGTGGTCAGAAACAGGGTTGGCGAGCCACCAGGAGGGCCCTGGCTCCCCCCCCCTTCCCTCATGTTCCCACCAGGAGAGTCTGGTGAGGATGGAGAGGGGCCTCACGCTGCACCTTGCAGCCCCATACAATATGAACACACACACCCCCCACCACCGCACCCCCACCCAGCAGAGCACTGGAATCCAGTGCTGGTCCCACCCCCAATGGTCCCAGAGTTCTAGGCCTTTGTCTCCCAGAGACAGCAAGCAGAATACTGCTGATGCTCAGTGCCGAGGCTGCACAGACTTTGTAGCTGCTCCTGCATCTCTTGATTTCCTCCTCTCTGGGACTCACCACTGCTTCCCTGCAGCCCAGAGACCCTGGCTCTTAGTGTCTCACCCTATCCCTAACCCACCCCCAGTAACCCCACTGCTGCTCTCCACCCTCCGGTGTGAGGCCCTGGATATGGGGGCCTCACCTCCCCCGACCTGGCAGGTGCTGGGCCCCAGCGTCCCCATCGAAGGCCTCTGCAGGGTCACACTGAAGTCCTCCAAGCTGGTGCTGCCTGCCCCAGATGGAAGGTAGGTGGCTTGCGGTGACCACGGTGGCTCAGTCTCCTGAGCCACAGAGGCTCCTCTGCTTGGCTTAATACTGGGGGCTCTTTCCATGAGCAGCATGGGGGTCCCAAACCAGTGCAGGTCTAGAAATGGTCAGAGTTGGGGGAGAGGGAGTCAGTGAGCTAAATAAATCTTTCCTTCCTTCACTTTGAGTGTCTGGTATTTTGTCCCAGCAAAGAGAGAAAAGTATCCAAGATAATGTCCAAGGTGAAGGTGAAGACTGGCGCTCCTCTGAAGAAACAGAAGGGAGCCTTCCGTCTATTCCCTTTTATTCCATTCAGGCAGAAGCCTGTTGACTGGTGCCACTCAGGTTAGGGGTGGCCATTCTGACTTCAGTAAATCCCTTTAGCCACACCCAGAACTGAGCTGATCTAATCTAGTTGTGTGTTTCTTACTCAAACTGACACAGTTAACAATCAGTGATTCAGTGAAAGGGGATTCTTACATCGAAGAAACTTTACCCTGAGCCTAGGGATCAATAGTTACTTCCTCCCTTCCGAGACAAAAACCTCTGCTAGGACTCAAGTTGGCAGTGAGGCTGACCAAACTCCTTAGGGCACCCACAGACCTAAGGCTCCCAAGAAGGCGGTACTGACCTCTAGAGGGCACTGTGGGACGGTGTGGAGCTCTGAGTCTTCAGCAGTGATTTAGTGCACGTGGCCAGAGGCGCTGGGCATCAGCAAAGCCCAGAACATTCTGTGCAGCAAAGAATTGTGCGCTATGGCAGAGCTGTTGAATACCTGCTATGTGACGTATCTGTGAAAGGGGAAAACACTTGTATTTAATTATCCCTAAAACCCATTTTACATATGAATACGAAGTATTGTTATACATTTTAATAAACACTAAATTTTCTTTAAATTGAAGATGAAGTCCTATGACAATAAATAATTCAAAAAGTCCTTGAGTTTCATCCAGTTTTGTGTAATATATGTACCTTAATGGTTACATATTTCCGGTGTTTATTACTAATGACTTCCTATTTAAAAGAAATCCTGGCAGCTAGTCTGGGAGCTGTGCCAGGCCAGGCGCCATTGGCAGGTGTGGGGCCTGCTCAGGGCTTTTAGGAGGCCCTGGGTGGCCTGAGACCCCAGGAACCTGAGCTGTGACTCACCCCACCTGCTGTCTCCCCCACCCCAGGATGCTGGACTCATCTCCATCTCCGAGATCATCCCTGGACCACAGGACTACAACTCACCCACCGCGCCCAGCTTCACCTCACAGCTGCACAGCTGCAAAAACACGGTCAGGCAGCTGGGAGACGCTCTAGGCCGCGCTAGAACAGCTCTACAAACAGTGCTGGAACTGTTTCTTCTAAAAAGCCTGTTTTTTCTCAATCTACGTCTAAAGGTTTTTAAATTTTCTCACATCTGGTCAAGTTGAAGACCTTTAAGAACTTCATTTTTCATTTGTTATAAAACCTTAAACTTGATTTTTTTCCCTAAAAGTCAACAAACTGCAAGCACCTGTTAAGAAAAATTTTAATAAAAAAGATAGAAAGCTCACCTATATCTAAGACGTTCTACCACTCCTTCCTTGAATTGTTTAAAGCTATCTTTCAAAATTTCCAGATACATGCTCTTTTTTCCTATGTGCTTTTCATGATTGAGTTTCAATCCAAGTGCCTTTATGGTCAAACAGTGTAGTCTACATGACACCAATCACTGGAAACTTTTCAGGTACCTTTATGACCCTGTACTGGCAGGTGTCGTACATGTTTTACATGGGCTTTGAAAGCATTCTGTTCTCCAGTACTGGGCACAGTGGTCGATGCCTATCCATTAGTCAGGCTCATTCACCGAGCTGTCTCATCTACACCCTCATTACTATTTTTTTCCTACTTGATATATTAACTATTGAGACAAGAGTAGTATGATATCACCGAGCCTACTTGTTCATTTTTATTATAATTCTGTGAAGTTCTGCTTTAGATATTTTGGAAACATATTTTTAGCTGTATGTCAGTTCAGAATTATCTTTTACTGGTGAAATAAGCATTTTAACCTCTTGTAATGATTTCACTTGTAGCAATCTTTGAATATTACTTTACTGATATCGATGCAGTCACATCAGGATTTTTGTTTTTACTTGGGGCTAGGAAGAAAATCTGTAAGAATGTAGATATAGATATAGATATAGATATAGATATAGATATAGATATAGATATAGATCCATTCGCTCAAGTTCATTCACTGTGAATCTGAACTTAGAACACAGCACCTTGAATGCTGTTAACCTGCTGACCTCGTTGACCTTTGCAGACCATTCCCCGCAGCAGTAGAGAGAACACCGAAAAAATTAACCCCTTTCGGGCCATGAAACTGGATTTCTCTTTAGAAGAGTTTAATTCATAAAATCTTTTTCTCAAGCCACACTAGAATGAAACTAGATACCCCTAAGGAATGGGGTGGGGGGTGACTGTCCCAGCTGCCACACGGGGGCGTTGGCTGAGGCCGGCACCTGTGTTCCCAGGCCAGGTGTGTTGGCCCCCTCGCCCCGCCCACCGTGCGCTATTGGCGCTCGCCCCACATGGCCAGGCCCGCCCCCCCCGGTTCTCCCCTCTCATTGGTCGAGGGATCGCGTCAGCTGTTCCCCTCACTCCCTACCCCAGTGTACCCGGCTTCCAGGCCCAGCACACCCAGCTTTTGTGGAGACGCGGTGCGGCCTCGGATCTGCGTCCTGTGAGCCTGGGGCTCGGGGTGGCTTTGTCCCCGGCCGGCGTGGTAGCACCTACCTCGCTGCAGAGTCGGCGTCGCGACCCGCGAGCCAGGAGACGCCGAGGGGAGCCTCGCCCGGGCCGTGGCCGCAGGAACCCGCTGTCCCCGGGCTCCCATTGCTGCAGCCGCCGAGGGCAGCGCGGGGCCGCGGGGCGGGGGCTTCGGCGGGCCTGGTGGGGGCGCCCTGAGCAGGAGGGTTGAGGGCAGGGAGGGCGCTGGGCTGCAGGGAGGGGAGGGAGACCCTGGTGCGGGGACTGCGACCGCCCACCCCACGCGCCTCCCTTCTGGTCCTCTTCCGCTCTGTCCTCGCCCCGTCCCCGAGGGTTAGTCCATGCTGTGCTACCACCTCCGCGGCTCACAGGAGGGCTTGGCCTGGGTCACTTAGGGAGAAAAACGCTGGCTCCTGAATTGCGAAACTTCACCATAGCTAAGTGAGAACGCAGGGGTTTGTCCCCCAAGTACGGGAACCTGGCTCGGTGGCCAGGACGCCAGTCTATGAATTCCCTGGAATGTGGCTGTCGAGGCAGCATTTGCTGTCTGACCTCTTCTCTCCCAGGTGCCCCTGTGCTCACCCCACTGCCGGGTGGGCCGCAGTGCCTCAGCTGAGGTAGGGCCACCGTGCACCCATGGGGTCTCGTGTGGGTCAGGACACCCCATCCCCTTGCAGCCTTGGAAAACCTCTGCTGGATGGAGGTGACCTGCAGGAGTGGCAGCCCTGGAGGAAGGGTGGTGACTCGGGCCGGCTGGCAGCTCCACAGAGCGCCTCCGTCGGTTTAACGCTCTGCTGCTCTCAGTTTCAAATCCTTAATAACTTTTTAACAGAGGAGCTATGTCTTTTCACCTTGCACAGACCGCTAAAATTTTATAGTTGGTCCTGTGGAGGAGAAGGGACACCCTGAGCAGTAGTTCCAGGATTCGATGCACATCAGTATTACTCTGGGTGCTTAACACTGAGTTATCATTGATGACAATAGCAACCTTCTGGAAAATACTTACTAGCATTGGAGTGAGACTTGAGAATTGGACTTTTCCAGGGGACCGCCCCCCTAGGTGATTCTAGAAGGGCTAAACCATCACTTAGGAACTGCCTTGATTGGCCATTGATTCTCCCAAGTTGGAAACAGGACCAGAGATCAGAAGGCTCCTGCCCAAGTCACAGCTAGGTTAAGAGCTGAACGTGAATCCTAGAATCTGCATCTGGGACCCTGCTCATGGGTCCTGGCAAATCCCCTGTGAATATCAGGGGCATCAGAGATAGTGTCTCTCCTCAGTCCTGGCTCTATCTGGCCACCCTGAAAGACACTGATTGGCTAGAAGTTGTTGCAGCACCAATGACAGATAGGTTCTGACTGTTGTGATCTGTGGCTCGTGGCTTCCGTAGGATTCGAGTTAGGGTTAGGGTTATGGTCAGAGAGGGTTAGGTTAGGACTATTAGTCTCTGATCCTCCCATCATACCAAGAAGAGAGGTTGAGCTCCCCCTAGGAGCTTCTTGCCTTACTGCCTGGCATCTGGCTGTGGCAGAGCTGGTTTGCCTATCTCTTAAGACTTGTGCCCAAGATGGGAGAGCTGCTCAGGGAGGATAGTCCTTCTGGGTGCAGATGAGCTTGTGACTGCTGCCCCCTGCAAACAGGAAAGAGCTCAACCCCATCTCTGTCTTCTCCTACACTACCCCAAACCCTAAAAAGCCAGGGAACAGATCATCCTTAGGAGATTCACTGTTTGCTTCCCAAGAAGCGCCACAGAGGCAGAGGACTTCATGAGCTAGACACAGAGGGTTCTAGAAATAGGAAGGAACCAGGTTCTTAGACAGCAAGATTCTAAATCTTTGCCTTTATCCTTCCACTGACTTAGCTGCAAGGCTGAGCAAGTTTGTCTAACCTCTTTGTCTGCTTCCTCCTCCTGCCATCCCTCTCTTACTTTCCACTCACTGGGCTGAGTAGATGAAGTGACTTGGTGGGTGAGGAGTTCCGGCTCACTCACCGTCAGCTCCCTTTATTCCACGCGCACCAGTTTCCTCTTGCCCCTGACCGCAGCACTCTTCCTCTGCAAACCTGTATGGCTCAGTCCTACATCTTCTTAGGTCAGCGCTTGTCCAGCAACTTCTCCATAAGCTTTTTCTAGTTCTAACCTAAGCCTGCAGCTCTCTCCCTCCCTGATTTATCAGCCTAATGTTTATTTTACCGGTTTGCCTCGTATCTGTTTCCTCCAATGGGAATGAAAGCACCATGAGAGCACACTTTTTGTCTTTTACATTCATTGTTCTATTCAGGTCAAAACTAGTGAGTGGCATGCAACAGATACTCAATAGTTGATCATGAAAGAGGTAGTAATTCAAGTTGGAGTCAGATTGATATCTCAACTCAGTAAATTCACCAGCTGTGTGATGCCAGGTAAGTTATTTAACCTCTTTGAATTTTGACTTCCTTGTTAGTAAAATAGGCACAAACCAGGACTCTTTTCAATATGTTGTGATAACTACAAATGCATAGAATGCCTCCTACAGGGGTTGACAAGAGGATCTAACATATCTGAGTTTGTAACCACAAACAATTAGAAATGAAGTGATAGAAATACAGACTTTCTCAAACAGGAAAGTAACCCCTGCTTGGTTGGGTTCAGAACAGTGGTCTAAGTGCCCTGGAGTGGGAGCTGCTGAGCCGATGTTACAGGCCCCACCCTGTCTGAAGTTCTAGAAACCACAGGGTTGATCAAGTAGATGCTGCCTGAAGCCCCCTGGGTATTTTGGGCCAGGATGGAGCTGCAGGCCAGCTGGCCAGAGGGAGGAAAGGCTGGGGCTTTGTCTAGTGACCCTTAGAGGTGAAGAAGGCTTGTGCGGCCAGCTCTCCGAGGCTTTGCAGCAACAGCCTGACAGGAGCCAGTGGGAGCTGAGGAAGTTGGTAAGAGTGGGGCAGAGCTGATAAGTGGTGGCCCTAGCATGCTGGAGAATTTTTGATAAGAACCAGGGTGGGTGAGGCAAACTGCATCCAGATTCTGAAGGCCATCACTGCCCTGCTGTGCATCCTCGTGTGCCTCACTTAACCACGCTGAGGCTCGGACCTCCCTAAGCACAGTAATGCTCCTGTACTGCCTACTCCCCATGTCCCCAACTTGAAGGAACACTCTTGGAGCAGTGCCGAGGCCTGGTGATGTCATACTGCTTCGCCTTGAGTTCTCCTGTGTTGTCCTGCAGATGCCAGGTGATGGCAGTGGAACCCTACCATCAGCTGGCATCTGCAGGAGAAGCACAAACTTCTCACTTTCCTCACCTGGTAGTTATGGAATGCCTGCATCACATGGGCACTCAGAGAACACAGTCCTGGAGCAGCCTCCAGGCCTGGGGGCCTTGGCCATTGTGTAGACACTGTGTTACAGCTCAGGAAAGCACAGGCAGCCATGGGGGCACGGCAGTGGGCTCCTGACTCGGCTTAGGGATTCCAGGAGGGCTTCCTGTAGGAGCTGCCATCTGAGCAGAGCCTTAGAGCACAGACGAGCTTCGAAGCAGAAGCCAGAGAAGCATCCAGACAGAGAAGCCAGTGAAGTAGGGGCATTTGAGGAGATGAGGAAATGTGGATGGGTCTTCATGACTGTACATCAGCCTTGAGGAGCAATGGCTTCCTTCCATGAGAGGGCATTTTAGACATAGGCTGTTACGTGTGTGAAACGTTCAAGTGGCAAGGCTGGCAGGGAGCGGGTGGAAGAACAGATGCACATTTGGGGTGCACCCATGTTCCCATAGGAGAGCGGAGGGCGTGAGGGCCCCTGGGGTGGAAGAGGGCTCAGTCCCACAGCCATTTAGTGGCAGAGCATCTCTGGCTTCTTCTTCCTTGTCTCCCCTGCAGAACTAGCACTTGACCTTGGATCGAGGCTGTGCAGGGGAGCGTTGGGCTTCCTGCATGTGTGAGCCAATCCCAGCACCATCATTCCCTGATGGTAGAGCCTTGGACAGGTCATTTAACATCCCTGTGCCTGGCTCCTCATGTGTAGAGTGGACACAGTACAATGCCACGTTCCCCCCGCACCCTCGAGATCACTGTGAGGATTTAGTGTCACTCTGTAGCATGGCACTACCATTATTTCTAAGTCTTCTCTCACTCCCAGCAGGAAGCCAGTGTGGCCTGCCCTCCAACACCCCTGGGAACAGCTGTGGGTACCATGACTAAAGCTGCAGCAGGTGGCACATGACCAGGGTACGGGATCAGCAAGGTCCAGGAGCCCTGGGGTGGTGCAACAAAGCCAAGTGGTTAGGCAGAGCAAAGAGGGGACAAAAGCAGTCTGAGTCCCTCTAAGAACAGGGCCTGCGCCTGAGCCTGTTGACTAATCGACGCCACCCCAAATGTACCACTAGGTGGCGCAATAGGCCTTGCAGCAGGTTTAGAGAGCATCGAGGGCCGAGGTTAAAGATGGAGAAAAGACTCGGAGAAGGTGGAGACAATGTGGGGGTGGGGGTGGGGATGGGGCGGATAGGGATGGAGTTGGGCTGAAGTTGTGGGGAGGATTGTTACCCATCCCTCCAGCTCAGGTTTCTCTGGGGAGAGCTGAGTTCTGGCCTTGGAACCATCCCTGGCCTGGGTAAAGGGTATCTTTTTTTCTCAGCCACTTCCCTCACTGCCTCTCATGATCATCTACCTGAACATACAGACGGGGGCCTCTGGTGGTTGGGACTTGGGCTTTGGGTGCCACTGAGAAGAGCTGCAGAGTGGACCCTAGGAGATCCAGGCATCCTGTGGCTGCAGACCCAGCAGGGCCCAGCCTGGGTCACCTTCTTCCTGCTGCTGCTTCTGGGCCTGCCTGGACCTCTTACCTCTTTTTCACAGCCTCTCTTCCCTCTCAGGTCCTGGGTAGGATTCCAAACTCCTGCTTCCTCTGCCCATGCCGGACCCCAGGGAAGTGGGGGTTTATAGCAAAGACCAGGCCTCACATCAGACTCTTCACTCCTCTGTCCTTGGCCCACAACTGGGGTCTCTCTGAAGATCATGGAGAAGCCCTCTAGGGGACAACCAGTGCACAGTCCAAGAGCCCTGGAGTGGTGCTCACTCAGGACCTCAGCTCAGATGCCTTGGGTGGGGCTGTGGAGTGTCCCATCAAGGGCTGGCTGGGTGTGGACAGGTTGGAGACAGAAATCTGAGGCCAGCCTTAAGCAAGGGCTGAGGCTTGACGTCCTGAGCATTGGGCTCTCTGGCGAGACATCCACCCTGGAAGATGGGGCCTGGGCTCCGTCCTCCTCTCTTGCCCACCTCCAGTGGGGGAAGCTGGCAGGCTGATCAGGAGGGAGAAGAGTCACCTCGGGGGTGCAGCCTTGACTGCTGACAGCTCTGTGGCACTTCTAGGACATGGTGTCCTGGGTGAGGTGCCTGAGATGTAGGGCACAGGCTGGGCATGGTCTTGGCAAGGGTGGGGCCCCAAAGGAGGGAGCTGGGAGCTTCTCCTCCACAATTGTCTGTAGTTGCTGCTGTGAAGTGGCCTGTCTGGAAGCTGCTGGAGAGGGCCACTCCCAGTTCAGGGTGGCCTTCCCCTGGGGCTGTGCCTACCGTCTCAGCCCCACCTTTCTTTGCCCAGGAGATTCCAGACCCCTCCAAAGAGCACTGAGCCCTGTCAGCCTGGGCCCCCACCTGTGCCTGTTCTCTGTGCAGCTGTCCCCCCTGCATGGCCATCCTGGCTCTGCCCCTCTGTCCCACCTCACCCCAAGCCCAGAGGCCTGTTCTCCAGTTCTGAGTTTGTATGTGCACCCCACATAACTCTTGCTGGGCTATGGAGATGAACCCTACGCAGCTGAGTCCCAATTTGGAGAGTCAACCAGAGTCCTGGTGGCGGAGCAATTTCCCATCCACAAGGCCACAGACTTTGGAAGCCTCTTGCTGGCACTGCATGCGCACCCCAACCTGCAGTCCCGTCTCACCTCTGATATCGTCCTTGAACCACTGCCAGCCCCAAAGCTAGAATGCAATCTGTGTCGCCTGGGAGCATCGGGCATTGGATGAGGTGTGAGGATAGCGCTGGACAGAGGGGTGGACAGGGCACTGCCCACACGCAGAAAAGGCCCCATTGCAATACTGCATTTCTTGTCTTGCTGCTCCTCGGTGCTGGGAGAGGTAAGACCCCGTTTTGCCTACACGATGGCTTTCAGACTCCTTCCTGAGAGCTGCGTTTGGTTTGTCAGCCATCAGGGGCTGCTCCACATTTTGCACCCAGGGGCATCACAGCTACTGTTGAGCTCCCCAAGCAGCCTGGAGCTGGGGCCCCCTCTTCCCAACACCTGTGCCTTCCTAGGTGGTTTCCCCATGGAGGTCAGCGCAGGCCTCCCTCCTGGAGCTGGGGGGGGCCCTCCCTGAAGGCAGCAGGGGCAAGATGGCAGGGGCCACTCAGGACATCACAGCAGCCATGGGAGGTTAGGAAGGGCGAAGTTCGGGTTTGGCCCTGGCAGGGCAAGGTAGGGGGAGCTCGTACCTGTTCCAGGTAAGAGAGGTGTGGCTTGGTTGTTTCCTGGGGGTTTCAGCCAGTGAACACACCCCTCTCCCAGGCCTAGCCCTTCCTAGGGAGGTGACACCCCAAGGGAGCCCTCCTACAGCAGAGCCAGGAAAGGTTGTGCTTTTCCCAGTGGGAGGCCAGGCCCAGGGTCCACCAGGGCCTGAATCCGCAGGTACAGGGAATACGCACTCTGGTACTCCCCCTATCCAGCTTGGGGAGGCTCCAGGTGGGGGCCGGTGTGGCAGATAGGTGAGAGTCCCCCACCCCTCGCCTGCGTCAGGGGAGCTGTCTGCGCTTGTACCTGGCTTCCCAAGCTATGAGACACAGCTCCCAGCCTGCCTCCTCAAGCTTCTGGCAGCTCATGCCCTGTCATCTGGAGCGGCTGCACCTCCGGAAAGGAGTGCTCCCCAGAACCCCTCTCTGTGACTGACCCCTAACTGCCCCCAAGTTCCCCAGTGGCCAGCAACCGAGACCCCATTCCTCTGGAGGAGGGAGGCCAGCAGGTGTAAAGGGACACGAAGTTGGTGGGAGATAAATTCTCCTCCTGTAGCTGGGGATTCTCCAAGCTCCCTGAGGAGTGAGAGAGGAACACGAGTGAGCTGAGAGAGGGTACAGGTTTTGATGTGGCCTTCTGACTGAAGTAAAGTCATACAGGGGACAGATTCTGGTATAAATGCGCACACACAAATGGGTGAGTCTGGCCCTGGCTTCTGGACAGAAAATCTATCCTATCGCTCACAGGGCTCTGAGCTGGGACAAGGAGCCACACCCGTCTCTGTCCTCTTTCCTCAGGCCCTGGTACTAGAACATGTACCTGTCTGGTGGCCCCAATTCATTATTTCCTCCCTTCTGAGTCTTTTCCCCTCAGATGGTTTTTTAAAGCCATTGAGGTAAGTTGTACAGACGCTGAAACACACAGATCCCGAGTGCATGCACTGATGCATTTTGAGACTTAATATGCAAAGCAAAGACAGCACATTCCAATCACACCCCTCCCTGTGAGTAGTAACTTCCAGCAGGACCTGTCCCATGGCCACCTTTTTGTCTCTCCAACAACTGGCACCAGGTAACAGTTTTCACATGACTAACCTGCCTCCTTGCACATAGGGGTCCATCACACTCTCTCTTTAGAGGGCATCTCTAGGTACCCCCATTTAGGGTCACCCTACTGAGCCCCTAGGCTGCAGGTTGGCTCCCCTCCCCATCCACAAGGCTCCCTGTCTCTGTACCTCTCCCTCCTGGCTGAGCTGCCTCCTGGTCCCACAGAATAGGGAAAGTGTGGGCCTGGGAACCAGGAGCCAAACACCCTGCCTGTACCAGGTGCTGCCAGCTGAGGCTCAAGTCTGAGTGCTCCCCAGGGACCCTTTGGTGTTCTGACCCCCACATGTGAGCAGCTGGCTTCATCTTTTGGCTTCACCTCCATAACTCTGTGATCTTGGGCAAAAACTCCATTTCTCCGTTCATAACATGTGAGATTAGAGTGAGTGACTTCAGACTTTTGGGAGACCAAAATTTTCCTTCTACTGTTTCAAAAGAGCAGACAGAAGCAGAGCTACTGATGCAGAAATGGGCAGCAGGAACCCAGACCTTGCCCACCAGAAACACCCCACAAGATCCTTTAGTTCCACAGTACACACTTAGGAACACCCCTTGCCATAAGCAGGGACCACTGCGGTCCCCTGCAGGCAACCTACTACTACTAACAGGGAAGAGGAAATGACCAGCTACTGAGCGAGCACTTACCACGTGCTGTCAGTCTTTATAGCCATGACCTCGCTTGATTCTCAGGACCATCCTTGAAGCAGGTGTCACCACCCCGTTTCCCAGCTGAGGAAGTCTGCTTGGGGAGTAGAGAGTAATCTTCCCAGGATGACACAACTGCTGATGGTAGAAACCCCACTCCCTCGGTAAGTCAGGTCATGGTGAGGAGTCCAGCAGGGTGGGAGAATCCTGGCGCAGACGGGCATAACTGTTGCATCAGGAGACTTACGTCACTCGACAGTCACTCAGCAAGCATGCCAGGCATGAAGTGGGGAGTCTGTGTCCCACGACTGTTGTCACCAGGAGGCTTGCTGGCTGTGCTTTCCCATCCTCGGGACAGTAGAAATGGCGATTTCCATCCCTTCAGGAAGTCTCTGCCAGGCAGATGAGCTTCCTGAGGCTGGACCAGAAATGGGAAGGAGACAGGCAAGGGTATCACCAGAAGTGGCAGGTGGGCTTAGCTTCCTGGTGGAACCTAGAGCTCCCTTTGGGGGATACCCAAGATCGAACCCAGGGCCTTCACACTGAGCTACATCCCTGGAACTTTTTTATTTTTTATGTTGACACAAATTCTTGCTAAGTTAGAAGTCACCCAGGCTGATCTTGAACTTGCCTCAGGCTCCCCCAGTGTGGCACATGCCTGTAATCCCAGCACTCAGGAGGCTGAGGCAGGAGGATTGTTGTGAATTCAAAATCAGCCTGAACTACAGAGCAAGACTCTGCCTCAAAAAGACTGGAAAATTAAAATAAATAAATAAATAAATAAATAAATAAATAAAAACAAATCCCATGGTTAGACTTTGGGGTAGATAATCTCTCCACTTCACATCTGAGCAAACTGAGGCTCTGGGCAATTAACCAGGTCACGTAGGTCAGAAAACTAGTGAGTGGCTGAACTGTGATTCACGTCAAATTTATTGGGCTTCAAAACCTGGACTCCTCACCTCCAGCTTGCTCTGGGAGGCAGTTTCAGAGTATTTCAAATGGGAATGCAATTCAGGAATTCTGTCCATGCTGAGGGAATGAATGAGCTTCCCAGGTCAGACTGACGTAGGGCAGTTTCAGTGTTCTCCAAAGACATCTTGGGTCCCTTTGTGTGTCTGGGCCTCAAATCACCCCTGCCCTCATGGTGGGAAGGTTTTACTGAGTTTGTCCTCTGGGTAGATGGTGGGGCCAGACTTTCCGTGCTGTGACAGTTTTGCTGTCCAAGTGAGCAGTTCCACCTGGGCATCAAAGCCCAGATCGAGCAAGGCAGCTGCCTCACAACAAAGCCCTTGGACTCTGCAGTCCCACAGCTCTGGGCTCTGGAGATGATGAGGAAGACCTAGACCATTTTATTGCCACTTGCTATGTAATTAATGACTTCATGACCTTTTGGGAGGCAAAAGGAGCAGGAGAGCTATTTACGACCTCGAGAGCATGACCCCAGTTGAGAGCTGAGTCTCTATGCCCTGCAGGGCCGGTGGGTGTAGTTACCACACGGCCTCTTCTTGCTGCTGTGGCTTCAGGTTTCACAGTTTCCTCTCTCTTGGGCCTGGGGGTCACTGTGGAGGACCCACGGCCTAAGCTGGGTGCTGCCCACTGCTGTGAAAGCTGGTCCCCAGTGCTATAGACCCTGTCTCTTGTGCCATGGGCTATGGCATGAGTTGGCAGGCACCACGTCTGATGAGCTGGCACCAGTCACTGCTCCTTTGCTGTCCCGTTGTACTGCCATTACAGGGTGGTTCTGCAGACACCACTGTTGAGTTCACTCATGCACAGTGACAGGTTCTCCCTCCGAGCCTTGGCTGGGGAGCTTCCTCGTGCCCCAGGGAGCTCGGGTCTGCACACTGCCAGCTGGCTTTCTTCCTGTCCTGAAGTTCCCTGCAGGCCCCCTTTTGCAGAAGCGCCTGTGCTCTGTGCTTCTATCTAGCATGTCCTTTCCTTACTTTCTCTTGCCTGTTTCCTCATTCAAGAAACAGTCCCCACTTCCTCTTCCACAGATCTAGGAAGCTGAGGGAGAAAAATCCATGAGACGCCTGGCAAGAGGGTTGCGTGGTGAACCTGCCTATTGTCCAAGACCCAGCACAAACCCTATGTCCTCCTCTGGACCTGCGGTCCCTGTCTCCAGAGGGTCACCTGGCCTCAGGAAGGGGTCAGAGCCCTCATCTCCCAATAACTGGCAGTGCCCACCCCTCTGCACTTGGGCTGATTTTTGGCCACATTCACTTTAACCGGTCCTTTAACATTTCTAAGTAATGATTCTGACAGTTTGTGTCAAAGTGGTACATGCTTATAAAAATCCAAGCAGCTCAGAAATTGCATAGAAGAACATACTCAATCACCCCAAATCTAAGCACCCAGATAAAACAATGTAAGTATTGCTGGAGATCAGTCCTGACATCTCTCCAAACACAAAAACTGAGAAAATGGTCAGTAAGTGACACATAAATGAATATTTTTAGAATCCTGAGTTTGTATGTTATATACTTTTAAAATATGAAAATAGTTGTACATCTGTACCTAGATATGATGTGGGAAATATATCCAAAAGCATTATTCAAACTTTGATAAATATTTCTGGACCACAAGAGACATTTTTACCTATGAGATCTTTCTATGACTAAAAAACGTTTTGAAAAATTATTTTGAAAAGTTGTAATCATTGCTTTTGGAAATTATATTTTCATTTTGCCTGGCTGGCTCTTTGCTGTAATAGCAGAAATGATCCGTCTGACAGCTCATCCCATCTTCCCTTCACTCGTCTCCTGATTTTTGCTGCTGATATTATTCCCATTATGCTGGGAGTTTTACACGTTCATACCATGAGCTGCAGCAATTGCTTTGTCTACATGTGTATGGCACCTACCACTAGCCCTCCTTTCCTGGGTCCTTTGTTTGTGAACAGTATCCATAGCTCACAGTACCCATAGTTTTCCACTTTTCATGGTTAGATTTTACTTTCAAGGTGAACTTAATACATCAGAGTTTCTATTGCTTTTAGGCCTGAACACAGCTTGCCTAGTGCAGTGTTTGGGAGCCCGCTCACGCTCCATTTCTGGGGTACATTGCTTTATTGTCTTCTGGCACTGAATGTAGAAATCTGAGGTGAAACTGAGTTTCCCTCTTGTAATGACTTGTTTTTGTTTTTGTTTTTGTTTTTTCCCCTCTGTTTGGACACTTGAAAAGCTCTTTATTTTTTGGAGCTCAACAACAAACATGGTATTTCTCTGTGTTTATCCTTCTCTGTGTTTTCCTGGTAAGCCATGTGGCATTTTAATCTGAAAACTTGTTCCTGTGTTTATGGAAAGCGCCTTTTCTGTTTCACTTGTGTGCTTCTCTCCTTCAGTGACAGTAGTTATTCTTACACTAGCTGATCATTAGTTTTGTCCTCTAAACTTACCATCTCTTCTAGTTGCTTTAATCTGTCCTTTTTTCTCTGCACTGATTATGATGGCTTCAAGCCTTTCCATTATGCCATTCTATTTATGGCCTTGCTGTTGTTTCTGAATAACTTATTAAATATTTAATTGTATTTAATCCTCCAATTGTTTTCCTAACCCTGTAATCTCTTTTCATCTCATTTGATTTTATATTTATCTAGTCTTTGAATTCATATCATATCCATGTACTATAAGACATGAGACACTAGTGAGGAATTTGTTTCTGCTTTTAGTTTAAGTTTTCTTCCAGATTGGATTCTTCACCTACTTTTGCTATGCTGTCCCCTCAGCCCCATCACACATTTTCACAATTGCTGTGCTATTTCTTTTCATATTGCTTATGCTAACACGAGCGGCTCTGTCCACACCCTCTGTTTGCTTTGATATAAAGCGAATGAATCACACCTGTCTTGTATTGTTCTCTGGATTGCTTCATGCCCATAAATCTTGCCCTCATGCCTGCGGCCTCCTCAGAAACAAGGCCATGCTTCATTCTTCTCCAGTCTCGGGCTCTTCCCCAGCATATCACTGGGCACACAGAGTGGATGTCTGAGTTTCGGCTGCAGTGAACGGAAGCCAGAGCTATATGGAGTCTCAAGTCCTAAAACACTTTGTAAAAAATACAATTACAAAGCTCTCTGAGCAGTAGTTCCGGGTGCTTAAGGAGGGTGACACAATATAACCTGCGCTTAAATGACAGCAAGAGAAATAGAAGTTGCTCAGAAAGCATAACTTGCTGTCCAGTGGGAAGAGAAGTGGAAAGCATCAGGAGCAGAGCGGGTCTGTAATGAATAGAGAACTTTTCCTGAAGGGGCAGATGTGAGGTGGGGGCTGCTGCAAAGCAAGCTCAGCTTGATCCTGTCTCCTGAGAGGGACAACCCCCAGGGGGTTGTGCTGTAAAATTGCTGTACCTTAATAGCAGGCAAATTCTTTGAATTTAGCAAGCCATGGGAGCCAGAAGAGAGATACCAAGATGTTTTCGTTGGTAATGCAAGTAAAAAGGAAGACGCAGAGCTCAAACTGAGGGGAGGGTCTCAGCCCACACCCAGGAGAATCAAAAACAGGGACCTGAACAGGTATTTATATTTTAATGCCCACAGCAACATCATTCGCCGTAGTGTAGTGAAAAGGTGGCAACACTCCCCGTCCTAGGACAGAGGAAGGAATAAATGAACACAATTATTCAACCTGAAAACGAAAGAAAGTTCTGCCACTTGATACAGCATGGCTAAAATGAGGACATTTTATGGAACAAAATGAAAAACAGCACCATGTGGGTATACTATCCAAGGGTCCTAGAGTCATCAGATTCCTAGTGACAGATATAGAATGTAGTTGCTAGGAGCCAAGGGAAGGTAGAATGGGAATCTCAATCTGGGATGATGAAACAGTTCTGGAGATGGATCATGATGGTTCACAGCAATGTAAACGCATTAAACCTGACAGAAAGGGGGCTGGGGATTTAGCTCAGCGGCATAAGCGCTTGCCTTGCAAGCATGTGGTCATGAGTTTGATCCTTGATACCGATCAAAAAATTTAAAAAAAAAACCTGACAAAAATCATATCTCTTATGTATATTTTACCACAATAAAAGCTATAAAAATTATCTGGACTCAAGTGCTTTTTAAAAATTCATATTCCCACTGGACATGGTGGTACACACCTAGAATTCCAGCACTCCGGAGGCTCAGGCAGAGGATCTCAAGCTCAAGGTCAGCCTGGACAGCATGGTGAGTCCATGGGCAGGGTGGCTAGTGACAGCCTATCTCAAAAAAAAAAAAAAAAAGGTTCATATTCCTAGGCTTCATCCCAAAGCTGGTGCCCTCCTGAAATGTGCCATTTTCTTTTCTGTAACTTTTAATATTTATCTGTGGTACTGGGGATAGAACCTAGGGCCTCATGCACGCTAGGCAATAACTTTACTGCAGAACTGCATCCCTAAACCTGAAATGTGTTTTTAAAGTGTTCTGCTGAGTGGATTCTAATACTCCAGTCCAAGAACCATTGGTAGGATAAGGGGGCCCAAAGAGTAATGGGAAATCAGGTTTCAATTATCTGTGGGGAGGATTAGAGTCCTCCCTCATCAGGGACTGCATCCTGGTGTCCCTGGGCGCCTGCACCATCCCTGTCTCTCTGCTGCTCTTGGACCCTGGACCAGCTGGCCCAACAGCCCACTCCAGGGAGTCCTGCAGAAGTGGATCCACTCTGCGTGGCCTCCCCCCACAGCAGAGCTGTTCCCCAGAGTGAGAACCTGTCCATGCTATGGGATCTGTCTGGCTCCTCTCGACCCACATCAGCAGATGCCCTTGGGCCATGACCCTCTCATGGTTGGGTCCCAGCATGACTCACAGTTCACAGAGGTTCCTCAGCAGGAAAGTATCCACAGCAGGAGCTTGAGTTGGGGTGGACACTGGCTGGTAGCCAGAAGGATCATGCATCATCACGAGAGCCAGGGGTGTGGAGTCACCTGGTAAATGCGGGTGCTGTCATCACTGTTTTTATCCCTATTGGACCAGGTCTCTCCCTTGCTCAAAACAGTCTACTGTTAGTGATCATGGATCCCAAATCTGAGGATGCCATGAAGCTACCTGAAGGGCCTTCATCTCTTCTCCCCTCTCTGTGGATCTGCTTTGTATTCCTCCCCCCGACACACACACTAGTGTGAGTGCCAGTTAACATGGCGACACATGGGCTCCCACCACGCAGAAAAGCTCAGCCCCTAGAAGCCCCTGCAGTCAGGACCCTGTTGGAGTTGTGAGGCAAGGCAGGAGCCATCAGTCACAGTGGGGAACCAAGGCACACAGCTGCTCTACCCATGCGATTTGCAGAGGAGAGTCACTGCTACTCTAAACACCCCACAAGTGTCTTGACTCCAGGATACTAGTGCATGCACTGCTTTGCCTAGCACCTGAGATCTCACCAAGCTCTGCTCCAGATTGCCCCACACTGTCCCACATCTCTGCTTTGCACTTGCTCTTTCTTCCTAGAAAAGGCAGCACTAGGAAAGTACAGTAGAGGGACATAAACCTATCCATCTGGCTCCAAGTTCCAGCTCATTCTTCTACTCTAGGTTGCTTTGAATTTTCTGTGTAATGCAATTCTTTTCACATCTTTCCTAATGTGATCATTCTACCACAGTTATGTGACTTGGTTGAGCTGGGAGGTATATTGCCCTCAGGGACAGGTGTAGATGGCAGGTTGATTAGAGAATCTCCTACTTGACAGGAATAGGAAAGAGAAAACTCTCTGTAGCCCACAATGGGCTTTGGGGGAGGATGTGGAGGTCAGACATGGGCAGTCTGTCCTCCTGCACCACCAAGTGTCATTTTGGGATGGGAACATCAGAGGCAGGTCAGGAGACTCCCATACAGATCCTTGGGCCTCATTTCTCGAAGCACAGACCTAGAAAGTCACAAGCCTCTCAGGAAAGTCTAGAGTCTTCTTGAGGCCACATGCCTGAAGGGACAGGGAGGCAGATTATGATGATGAAAGATGTCTAGAGAGGGTCCTGAGCTCTTGCTTCCCCCACAGCCCTACACCTTCATGAGGCACACAGGGCTTCCGGAAGCTTCTGCACATCCCAAGGAAGCTGCAAAGAGGCAGAGAGTGCTGACTGGCAGAAGAGTCAGGGAGTCGCTGTTAGGGTGAGAAAAGCAGCCAGCAGACTGCCAGGTGATACACTTGGCTGGGATGGCCTTCTCGTCACAGCTGGGACTCAGGACACCTCCAGGACCAGCAATACTGAGGTGAGGGTGGGGCTCTGGCTAGTGGCAGGAGGGGGAGGCCACAGTCCCCGGGTACCATCTTAGTGCGTCTCCTCAGACACAGCAGAAGCCTCTGCCCAAGGCGGAGTGCAGCCCCCTCTCCCTCAAGTGCACATTTGGGGCTGGAGGTGTGAAGCCCCCTTCCGAGGGGCAGAAACAGCCCTGACAGGAAATTTCATCCCGAACTCAGTACTCACCCAAGTGGCTCTGAATGAATCCCAGAGAGACTGCTATTAATAAGCATATTTTAACGAGAAAGTTTGGTTACTTTCTACTACTGATTCCCCCTCATCACCGTAAAGGGACTGTCACTTCAGTAGAATTATTTATCGACGATAAGATAATTTACTTCTTTTTGGTTTTTATACCTGTAAGTATATTACGTGACCTCTGCATGTCTGCAAAACTGGGCCTTCACACCTAGAGACCAAGAGACACCTTCACCGCAGTCAGGTTCCTCCAGGCCTGGCGTCTGAGGTGTGGTAGGTGGAGGCTTGGACAGAGCTTGCTGGGCACTGGGGTCCCTGGAGCTGCGTCCAGGCCCTCCCTCCCCTGGGGCTTAGGCTCTGTCCCGAGGTTGGCTGCTCCTCCATGGCCAGGAGGGTGAGTAATGCCATCCGCTGCTGGACTAATGGTGACATTAGAATTAGCGCGAACAGCAATTAGGCTAATGGTTCTGCTTAGACAGAACTGGACTTCACTGCCACAGGTCAGGAGAGTCTACGCCAGGAGCCCTCTCCAGAGGCTGGCACTGCTGCCCTGGCTGTCATCCTGTGCACCCGGGGGTGGCTCGTGCTAGAGGACAGGGTGGGATGCTGAGGTGAGGGTGGGCAGAGGCCCTGCTTGGAGAAGAACCCCACCCCATCAAGACCTGGAAGGAAGATGGGGGGTGAGGGAGGCTGCTGCACCCCTTGCCGCCCGCTCACCCCCACAAGCTCGCTCCAACACCATGTGCTCCCGCCAAACACCAAGCACCTTCATTTTCCCAAGGGAAGGGAATGCAGCCTTAGCCACGTGGCCTCCCTCTGCGCCACCCCCAACCCCTGGTGGTGATGTCTGAGGCCAGGTTCAGAGACCCCTGGCCGCTGCAAAGGGGGGCACAAGTGTAAGTAGGGGATTCCGCCAGAGGGACCTGGGGGTCAGGTCACTAGGGCAGTAGGGAAGAAGAGGAGCTGGGGTGCTATGAGGACCTTGGGGACCAAGTGGCCACTATATCAGGTGAATTCCAGCAGAAGAAGGAGGACAGGTGAGGGCAGAAGCCTCAGCCTCCTGCCAACCGGTCCCCACCCTAAAACCAGGAGGAAGGTCAAGGATGTCACTGTCTGCACACAGGACCTGCTGCGCCGCCGCCGCCGCTGCTCTCAGCGGCCTTATTTTATCTAATCCTCCCCACGAGCACGAGGTGCAGACTGCTTGCCCCCATTCCACAGGCACACGGGACGGGAGTGTTTGCCCGAGAGGCCCTCAGCTGCTGACAGGTGCTAGAACCTGATCTTGAACCAGGTCTTTGGGCTTCAAACACCAAGTCTAAACCATATTACTGGTGAATTTTCTACAGACCTGTGTCTATACAGGACTTTACAGCTTACAGCGTACTCTTTCACATGTGCGGCTGCTTGTTCTTCAGACAGCACCTGGGGGAAGGTGGCGGCGATGAGAAGATAACATTTTACAGATCGCAGTGCAGGGACCTGTCTGAGAGTTGTTCTGCGCACCGTCAAGGAACCTGCGGTCTCCGCACGGGCCGGCAGCTGGTTAGAAATGCAGAGTGTCGGGCCCGGCCCCAGAGCTGCCACGCTGGGATCTGCACTTTGACAAGACTCTTTGGGGATGAGGCGAACCTCAAGATTTGAGAAGTACTGACTTGGAGCATCTCCTCCAGCCCTCTCATTTTACAAGCCAGGAGCCTAAAACCCAGTAGGGGCCGGCAGCTTATCCAGAATCACACACAGCAAGCCAGTGCCAAGTGACCTCTGCTTTGAACCAGGCTGCATGAGAAACCAAGGACCACCAGAGCAGTCCTCTGTCCTCCTTAGTCTGCCCTCCCCAGACCTCTGTTCCCCACCAAGCTGGTCAGGCTGTGAGACTTGTTCTGATCATATCTAAGAAGCTACAGCAAATCCTGATGAAAACCGGGCATCCTGCTAGAGCTAGCAGACCTCGCCATCAAGGGAAGGAGATAGACCTTTAGAAACAGGTTCAGGGCCAGCAACATTGGTGGATTACTTGATCAGAGCCTGGTTCTAGTTCCCATCCTGTTTAGTACCTCAGTTTACCAACTATGAAAGAAATAACAGGAGGCCTCCCAAGGGTCATAAAGTAGTCTGAGCTCTGGGAAAGAAAGGCCCACAGGAGGACAAAGTCTTATTATGTTTTCTTGTTGTATTTTGTGGTGACTCTTGTCTTTGATTGCCCGAAGACATCCCATTAAGTAGGAAAGAATGAAAATGATGGGCTGCCAGGCTGAGAGGCTGGGCCCCTCCAACTTCCTGGCAGAGGCGTAACTGGCTTCATAAATTCCTCTTGGCAAAGAAATGACGTCGTCGCAGCTGTTTGCCTTTCCCAGAGCCATCAGGGCATCATTGGTCTTTCGGTGTGAAGCGAACCAGTGCAGAGGTGGGGGCAGGAGGGGGCAGAGCGTGAGAAGTCGGCTGTCTGATGCGGGGCAGAAGCCAACTGGTCTTCGCCTTGTGCCATTGCTGAGGGACTGTGTCATTCTAGTGCTGCCAGCCCCCAACCCAGCCAGTCATGAGCCTCACACCTCCATGAGCCATGTGTTGAGTGGGTTTGTTTGCTGAGAGAGGCTGACAGTTCATGTCATCTGACTGGGAAAATTTCAGGGTTACTATCTATATTAGTCTTCTATATTTGCTGCCTCAAAAGTGGCCACAAATTCAATGTCTTAAAACAGTAGAGAGGGACTTTGTCACGGTTCCAGAAACTGTGATCAAGATGCCTTCCTGACTGGCTCTTTCTGGAGGTTCTGTCCTTAATTCTTGCAGTTTCTGGTAGCTCCAGGCATTCCTTGGCATGGGTGCGTGAGGAACGAAGGACCGTTAGAGCAATTCTCTGTGCCACCCTCTGTCCCACTGTGCCTCTGTGCGTGTGGTCTCAGACCTTCCTCTGCCTGTCCCTCAGAAAAACCCTGCCATTGGAGTTAAGGCATGACCCAGCTCAAGATTCTTAATATAATTACATCTGAAAAAACCCTTTTCCAAAGCATGATTTGAGAAATATGGTCACAGGTTCTGAGGCTTAGGTATGGACTATGGCGAGGGGTACCATTCAACCTGCTGAGGTTTCCCTTGACATCTGTGGACTTTGGAACTTTTATCGCTTCCAGAAATGTCTTGTGGCACATATATTGTGGTCAGGAAAAATCTCACTTGGCTCAGGATTATAGGGAGCACCTTCGAAACCCAGCTCTCCCGCCAACTAGCCAAAGGTTTGGCAAGTCACGTACCCTCTTTGAACCCAAGTCCCCTTGTCCTTAGCATGGGGTGGTAACAGGGGCAACCTCAACTTTCAAGGGGTTGAAGGGCAGATCTCAAGAGACAAAAGACAGAAACTACTAAGTTGTAAATACTAGATAGATGTGAAACAAAATAGTGATTCTGTGTGCAAAAGGTTAGAAGTAGAGGAGGCAAAATCATCCAAATCAGCAAGTAACCCAAACGCTGTCTCCTCTTTGAGAGTCTTTAAATGACTTCTCTTTACAACAATAAAAACAAAACTCCCTGAACTGTAAGCTCATCTTCCCAATCCTGTGGTCTCCGTATTCCCTGGATCTTAAAAGTCTTCCAAATCCTGTCCTGATTGTCTCCCAACCTCCAATCCCCAGCATGAGCCCCGTGGAGCTGGTATACTTGGCCTAAGCTATGGTTCAGGAGTTCCCAAGGGGCCCCAAACTGATCCCTCCTGCCAGCTCAACCCCAGTGATCCCTGCTTGGCTGATCAGCTTCCAAGACAATGAGTTGGGGATACAACTCTCCATGATTGAGGAGCCCAAGGTTGCAAGGGCTCCTAGAGTGATCAGCCAAGGTCAAATCTGGCAGTTGCAAAGCATGTCCAGATGTCCCTTTTGAAAAGCAAGGCAGGGGCCCTTTCCAGCTCTCCTGGACCCAGCACTAGTCACCCTACCCCTCCACACTGCTCTCTCAGTAGCTGTAGTGATAGTGGAGGCCTAAGGGTGGAGATGACTAGAAAAACAAGTGTCATGGAGCCCCTAGTTCCTTCAGAGCTCTTTGGGAACTGGATCCTTCTCAGCCCCAGGCCAAGCAGGGCCAAAAATCAAGGCACAGTGGGTGATCACCAGTGTAATATTGTTGCCTGGAGTGTGAGACAGGTTGGAAAGGGCATCTGACCACAGGGATGTCACAACAGAACACATGATGAAATGTGGGTTGACTAAATAGACATTTGTGGAGTCATTCCAATATCCAGTGTGGTGTTAGATGTGCTGGTAATGCAAAGACCTTAGAGTGCACAGAGGGACAAACAATTCATTCTAAGAGTTTGGAGAGGGAGGAGTTACTTCCACCTGAGGACATTCAGGGGAGCTGTGAGGAGAGGAGAGGTCTGAGAGGGCTCCAAAGGACAAGGTTGTGATAGGATTTTTCTGGGCAGCGATCCGGTAGCAGCTAAGTGACTGACCCTGGCTCCAGGCTCAGGCCCAGTGGTGGGAGACTCCAGACGCTCTGAGAGTGGCCCAGGCCTTACTGAACGCAGACCAGGGAGACGCGATTGCTCGTTATTGGCAATCTTAATAGGAAAGCACCTAACTGGGGCTTTCTCTAGGAAGCTCTGGCCAGGGTGATGGGGCAATGCAGACAAGAGACTCCGACACTCAGCAGGTTCTTAGCCTGGCCCAAGGCCCTAGAGCATCTTGGCTCCTACCAGTACTCATCCATGGCCTGGCAGGCTGCCTGTCCAGCAGCTTCGAGAAGAAACAGTCCAGAGTGCCAGCTGCCTTGGGTGTGGCAGCCCTGTCTGCAGGGAAGGGCAGGTGATTCATCAAATCACCATGGATGCTGTATAGGGCTAAGGTTGGGGTGGGCAGGTGACTGTGAGACAGAGAAAGCGCTCAGGGGCCTGCTCAGCTCTGCAGCACACCCCATGCTCCAGCAGGCTCTGCAGCTCCTGTGGCCTTTCCTGGGCTGTGGCTCCACCCTGCAAATACTAGTGATTCTTCCAACCCAGGGCAGTGGAGAAGCACCTCCAGGAACCACCTCTCTGCCTTGGCTTCCCTGTGGAGCCTCCAGCCTGTCACTCAACCCCCTTCCCATTCACCTACCGAAGAGGAAGGAGGGGACTTGTGCCTGTCTCCAGGTGTTGGGACCCAGACATGGAGGCCTTCACAAGACCAGGTCACAATGCTTCTCTGCACTTGGTTGTCAAGGGACTGGACAAAAAAGTGTCTGGGTCCCTCTACTTCTAAAGTGTCCCAAGGCAATAATGACAGAGCCACAAACATCCCTCCCCTGGATATTTGAAGACTCTGAGATTGAGGAGGAAGGGCTGGAGCTGGGAATGAGGCCCTGAATAACAGTGAAGAGTGTGGAAGAGTGAACAGTTAAGAGAGAGAAGTGCTGTTTCTTATTAAGCACCTACAGTGTACCAGGCACAGTGCTGGGCATTTTATATATAGAATCATCTTTGGCCACAAGAATCCTGAGAGACAGATGTTTCTAACAGAATATTACAAATGAGGAAGCTGAGGTACAGAGAGCTTAAATGGCTTGTTCAAAGTCACACAGCCAGCAGTGGTAAAGCTAAGGTGTACACCTTGGTCTGTCATCTCCAAAGACCCTATTCTTATTTTCCCAGGGTCTTCTCAGGGCACGCCCTGAAATCTGTTCGGAAGTGGCTTTCTGTCCCAGGCAAAGCTGTGGGTACTACCAGGCCACTCAGGACTGCCAGGAGCCTGAGGTTGTGGCTCAAGCTGTGGCCCTAAGTCTGTCAAGGGGCTTCCAAAGACACTGCCATCAGGGGGTGGGGCAGTTCCTCCAGAGACGATGTCAGGAGGACAGAGCTTGGATTTGGGCTGGCAGAGGATGGGGCGCAGTGCAAGCCTGGTGCTGACAACAGCCTTTTAGCATGGGGCTGGGTCCCTGCTGCATTCATCACCTGCCCGCCCTCCTGGCTGCTGCCCCACCCACCCCACCCAGAGAGACCAGACCTGCAGCCCTGAGAGTCTGGGAGGACCCAGGAGCCCTAGGTGCACATCCTGGCCTCACCCCTTAGCTAGCTAGACCAGCACACCCTCGACTCAGCCAGGCCCTCCTTCCTGGGCCTCCTGCCAAGCCCCTCTGCTGCCTGTCTCCTTCCTTTGCCAACCCTGGTGCTTGGCTCCCTTCAGGCCAGCCACGTGCTGTATCCATTCATAGCAACACAGGCCACTTCTCTAACCCTGGCCCTCATGGATAGAGTTTCCAGGGTCATGTGTTCTGATCCTCCAATTGGGGTGCTTGTCAAAGAGCTAGAGAATGGCCTCGCTTTCTGGAGATTCCTCTTTCCTTCCTCCATTTTCCCGTCCATGGCTGGGAGCCTCTGTGCAGGTGTTGTATGTTCCAGACCCAATGGCTCTGCAGCCTGACAGACAAGGTGGCCTACAGTTCCACCAGGAGTCAAGTTTGAGTCTGGTCCACTCCTGGTCAGGTACCCTAAGAGCAGCCATATTCTAGGGTTCTGAAAAGAGAGCTCACAGTGTTTCTATGAAGCACTGTTTATTTGCTGCCTTGTGAAATGATGTCCTAGATTGGGTTTTCCTGGGATTTCTAGGACAGGGCGGGGGCTGAACAAATTATGGCTTCCTGCTGTAAATCTTCCTTGGGGAGTGAGACCTCTCAGAAAGATGGGCTGGTGATTTTGCATGTGTTTCTGAGGGAGTCCTAATTGTAGGAAGAGAAGACCCTAAGGAAAACTGGCCTATAAAGGCAGAGGCTTGGCCAAGACACAATAAACCCACCTGACTCAAGAGTCCTGGGAAAGGTCTACAGTTTGCCTTGCTCTAGAACAAGATGACATGTTCAGTTCAGCCAAATAAACATTTATTGAGCCCCTGATGCATACCAGTAACGTGGGCTGTGAAGAAGCCGAAATAAATAGCACACATCCCTTCCCTCAGGCTGTCACAACCACAAAACATGTGAATATGATGAAGTGGGGCAAGGTGTCTTACACAGGGAGATGCCAGGCAGAAAGGGCTCCTGGAGGGGCACTGAGTCTGGCTCTGGATTCTCCTGCAAAGAAGAATAGCATTGAAAGTGGCGAGAAAGTAGAAGGTGGGAGGGTCTCTTTGCCTTCTTGTTGGAGGTCTTTCTTTGAATTCTTGTTCCTCTGGGAATAAAATCCAAACCCCATAAATTGAGAAAGTCTGGCATGATCCTTTGCTGTACAGTGTCCACCAGCAACATGTGGCTGCCAAGTCCTTGAACTGAGGCTGGTACACTTGAAGAACCGAACTGTTTTATTCCATACAACTACGACTGATTTAAGCAGGCACCACAGAAAGAACACTGTCATCATCACAGAAAGTACAGTGAGCCCATGTCGTGCCTACCACCTCCCTGTCACTCATCTGTGGGTTCAAGAATGTGGGGGGCTCATGACCTTTTTACTCACAGCCCCATTTGCCCAGATCCCCTGTCCCACCCTTCAGATGGGCAGCTGCCACTCAAGCTCCATTCTTCACCTGTCCACTCTGCCCACAGTGGCCAGCACTGCCCCTCTCTGTATTCCCCATCAGCCTCTCATGAGTCTCTTCCATAATACTTATGGCCATTTGTCATTGTTTTGTAGCTTATATACACATTTACCCTTTACCTACCCTTTTAGACTATAAGCCCAACAAGGGCAAGGTGCGGGCTTTATCATGGTACCCTAGGTGCTGGCATAGTGTCTATCTCAATATCTAGGCTGGAGAGGCTGGTGCAGCTGGTGAGGCTGATGAGCATGCTCTTTGCAGAAGGACGGGCATCCCTTCAATGGCACAGAGAAGGCATCAACACGGAGTGACTTATTAAAGAGTAATAGGAAAACAGAATGATAAGGGAGAACACAGAGAGGCTGTTTGGAGATTGGGAAGTGGCAGCATGGGCTCATCTGGGCAGGTTCTAGGAGGTCTGAGTTAGGTGACTGTTGAGGACTCTACTCTCTGATCTCAGCTAGAAAAGGCTTGACAACAGACAGCAGGCCCCAGGACCACAGTAGGAATTTCAGGGCGCCTGAGACAGAGGGTAGCTGCAGTCATAGGCTGAGAAGGTGGACCACTGTGACAAGCATAATATCCAGAAAGGAAGGTTATTTCTTCTTCCAGCTCCCTGGGGGATCTGCATTAGTTTGGGGTACAGGCAACAGTTTGGAGTACACATGGGGGATGGAAATTTGAGCAAGGGGAAGCTGCAGCCCCATTCCTCTTAGAGGTAGCACAAGCTCCAGCAGCCTCTCAGCCTTCGATCACCCATCTTCAACATGTCCCAGCCCCTGCCCTTCCATCTCTAGAAGGTGAACCCCATAAGACAAGACTTGGTCTCCTTGATCACTGCGTTCTCAGTGCCTAGGGCCTGTCACATAGTGAGTGCTCAGTAAATACTTACCAAAGAGCCACAGGATGTTCTAGTCTCATGCAGAGTTGATGTTGAAAGTTAAATCTGGGCCACCCTTAATGCTGAAGGCTGCAACAAGAGAATTAGAAACTCACCCTTATTCATTCATTCCAATGCCTTGGAGGAGGAAAATTTACTCGTCTTGTTTCAGCATCAAGTCATAATTAACCTCTTTCAGGAGGTTTCCACGCACCACACCCTCATCTTCCAAACTCAAGTCACCCATGTGCATTAGGATTTTTTCGTTGCTTAAATGTAAGTGCTGGCTGTCACCAGAAAGGATGCGAGTTCAGGGCTCCGCCCATGTGACGGCACCTCCCTGACATTTATTCTTTACTTTAGTAATCAACTTTTAGGTTGGTTTCTGAGACAGGGCCACAAATGAAGTGGGACTCAGGCAGTGGGGGGTGAGGGACAGATTTGACTGGCTCAAAGCCACACATTTGGGTTTCAAACCAGTTCTTCCAGCCAAACACACCTCTCTCACCTCCCCCCAAGCCTGCGTGACTGCCTCTTCCTCTACCTCTCCTTCTCCAGAGGTGGGACCTGGGTTCAGATCTAGGCTTCACTCTTAATGGGCTCTTTCTCAGTGTTTCCGCTTTGCACACCACACCTCAGAAGCGGCTGTGAGAGGACCAGGTAAAATGCAGCATGTGGAGAAGACCTGGTTGTGCGCAGCAGTGGCCCAGCCAGAGACTGCTGACAGTCAGCACCCTCTGACCACCCGCAGGGACCCCTTCCCTTTGCTGCTGGCTGGGAGAAGGGAAACACTTTCCAGAAAGGGAACCTGACCAAGATCGTCTCTCTCTACAAACTCCAGAAATGCCATCAGAATTACAGAGGGGTAGGGTTGAAGTGGATCCTAGGAACATCAAAGTTGACCCTTCCTTTTACAGATTCGGTGCCAGAGACTACCAAGGGAACACTAACTCGGGAAGTGAGTTAGTGACAGGAGTGGGAGCCCAGCTGGCCTGACTTCCACTTCACCTGATGCTCATGGATGCTGCTGTAAGATCGGTCCCTGGAAGGGTTTTGCACCCACTGCTAGTCACAAAGAAATCAGGAGGAGGTGGCCTGGCGCTGCCATTGGGGGCCCAGGCCATGGGCCCTGGCTTCCTGTGCTTGGCCTTTCTCTGCCAGTTACCACCTGGGGGACTGCACTAAGCCTCAGTTTCCTCGTCTGGAAAAGGAGGAGGACGGTGCTGGTATCCACCTCCCAGGGCTCACAGATGTGGTAGAGACAAAGGTTCAAACCCATGTTTGATTGGCAGGCATGGTGCCTGTGGGAATCAGCAATGTTGGCTGGTGCTAACTATATAGCGATATCAATCTCAGTATTTAAAGTAACAGTACTAACCAGAAACCTGAACTTTATACCTGGACGCTGTTTTAAACAGAATCAGTTTTGGCTTCCATGGAGCTGCTTTTTATAGGAATGTGGGCTAGGCCAATCACCTCCTTCAGGGCCCTTCTATATCCTAGAAGGTAGCAAAATTATCATTATTTAAAGGTTTAATTAAGGCTTAGTATGGCCGGCAGATTAGGTCTTAGATAGACTAAATGTGTGATACAATGGAGTTGCATTTTTATATGCTGTCGTGTATGCTTTATAGTACAGCTGGGCCCTTATACAACCAATGTGCACTGAACTTTATTTCCCACTTTATAGGACTTTTATAAAGGAGGCTGCATAATGTGGTGGAGTGAGCACTGGAGCAGGAGTTGCCAGGCCTGTTCAAAAGAGAGGTCTGACACGGTGACAAGGACCCATGGCAGCCACTGCCTCTCCTCCTCTGTGATGTGTGGAGCAGGGCTGGGTGATGTCCAAGCTCTGTCCAGCCCTGGCAGCTTGTACTGGAAGCAGAAATCTGACAATATTGAGCAATGGTAAAGTTACGGGCATTCAACTTTTGCATCTAATTATGTTTTTGATCACTTCTCTGATACATTTCTCACCATGTTTTTAGGAACATGGTCCTCAATTATAAAACTGTTTCCAGTGGAAACTGTGGTTGGCTTCACAGTTGCTCTGCAGGTGGCTCCCAGGAAAAGCTGGGCTCCCCATATGTGACATCCATATCTCCAGAAATTAGCGAGTGACCTTCATAGAACTGCCGAGATGGTCACTCGATTCATTTGTTCATGTATTTGCCATACTGGGGATTGAACCCAGAGCCTCACGCATGCTAGGCAAGAACTCTATTGCTAAGCTACAACCTCACCCCTTTTCAAAATGTTATTTTGAAACAAAGTCTCAGGAAATTGCACAGGCCAAGCTTGAACTTGCCATTCTCCTGCCTCAGCCTCCTGAGAGGCTGAGGTAACAGGCGTGCACCACCTCACCGGGCTCAGTCTTCTTGATCCATTCCCTGTACAGAATTCCCAGCGCTCATAGATTTCTGAGTGCTCCTTCCCCTGCAGATTAAGTACAAGGGGAAACTATAAGTGATGTGTGTGAGCTGGGGGCAGCAACTACAAATGACAGCAAGAGCGACAGCAGTGACAACATCGCACAGCTTTGGAGACCCAGACACCAAGCTGAGCAGACCACACTGCCCCCCAGCTCGGCGATGGACGCCCGGAGTAAGAACCGTGAGTACCGAGAAGTGGGTACCAACGTTCGGCATCGCCTGCTTCAGAAGCTGCGGCAGGGAGTGAAGACTTTCCGAGAGATTCCTGTCAAAGTACTTTGAAAAGTGCTCCCTCCTGTCGCACACTGAAGTCACCTGTGCGGCTCCCTCCGTGCCTGGGGGAGGACGCCAGCTGAACAAAGTGTCACCGTGTATGTCCGGGGCCTGAGTGTCTGTAGGAGAAGGCAGGCAGCGGCAGGCCCACCGTGGGTAGCTTTAGGGATGAGGCAGCTTCAGCTCTTCAGTACGCATCTGGGCAGAATTCAAATTCAGCTTGAGTTATCTTAAATTAGCTGGCATTCAAATGCCTATTCAAAAAATATTTTTAGTAAGTGTTGAACATAGGACAGGCACTGTCTTGGGGGTTACCTGTGAAGTTTCAGAGAGGATACACTCACTATTCAGGCGGCATGTGGGGGGCATCAGCAGAAGTGACAGGTGTGCTACTTTGTGGTTTTGCATTTCGAAGCTGGCCCTTGGAGAGGCCTTCCAACCGGAGCCCCC
>PVJX010016076.1:0-41105 GCA_004027295.1 Dolichotis patagonum
TGTTCATGTGTGCAGACGTGTCACGCTATGGTTTTTACCCGCATAATGTGCCATTGAACAGGTTTTGTGTACATTTATGTGAGCATCACAGTGGGTAAAATACACCCACACCATTTTCTGTTCTGTGAACATGTATTTTATCATAGATGGGAAGTGAGTCTGACTTCCAGAAGCTGCACGAGGGAACGCAAAGACCCACTGTGCATCACACACTTGGCAGATTAAGGGCAGGGTGCAGACAGGAGCTGCAAAGCCGCGGCAGCGGGTTCTGCCCAGAAACACTCATTGCTAAGTTTCTGTGCATTTAGGATTTGCTTAAAAATGTTTTCTTTTCTTTTCTTTTGTCTGGTAAAAGTAGCCTAACTCAGTACAACGGCACATGAAAAACTGGATTCACAAGTTTTAAAGGAGGTCAAAAGTGACTTATCTGATTATTCACCCACGGATGATGAGGATGTTAATGACTTTGCCATGGGCCCTGAGCCAGAGTTCCTGTGACAGTGAAATGGGGCAAGAGTGGACTGACACAGACACAGGGACTGCAGACCTGCTTGACTCAGAAGATGAGGACAGCAGCCATGTGGCTGCATATTTGACAGTGGAAATAGCACGATGGTCCCAGGACCAAATGGAGCCATCCGATGTTGGGACTTGGTCTGAAAACAGTGAGGATCTTGGCAGAGGTGACACTTACTGAAGGGAAGGCCAGCACTGCCTTTCAGGGCTGGACACTGTGACAGACAAAATGCTGCAGATGCTGTGAAATGCACGAACGCTGAGCTATGAATAAAATGTTCCGTGCGCACCAGTAGCCTTACTCAAAAACGCACTTACTGGGACACCTCGCTCACTGACCGGAAAGCAGTCAGAGGCATTTGGGAATTGCTGTCACACCGTGTTGTCACCTGGGGCTGCAGCTCAGTGGAACAGCATTTGCTGCCACGGAGTCACAGCTTCTAGGTCCTCCCGGCTGACAGGGCTGCCACACACGTGGTATATGCAGCCGCAACTGCCTGTCCGGCGCTTACCCAGATCCTCCTGTCTACCACCTTACCAGTGAGCTCTGCTGGGCGTGGTGGCGCACGCCTGTGATCCTGGCATTTGGGAGGCCGAGGGAGGAGGGTCCTGCAGGTTCAAGGCCAGTCTGGGTGACATAGAAAACCCTGTCTCAAAACAAGCAAATGAACGAAATAAAAGGTTCAGTTGGTTCGTGCTAATACTGCCGCAGCACAAGGCTGTGTTCTGACTTCCTTTCCCCACAGTGAGAAAGCCGGACACAGTACCTACGTGTTTCCTCATCTCTCCAACGTGCCTAAGGCAGTTGGAAAATCACTCCCTATGCTTCCCTGAAAAAGGGGCCAACTCTGATGTCTCTGTGCACAGCCATTCTTGTTCTTAGGCTCTGATATTCAGTGAAAGTATTTTCCAAAGTTACTTGGGTTGAAAATGTCCAAAAGACATTCCAAAATATTTGACATGTGGAGAGTCAGAAAAATGTACCGAGTTTCCAAAGGAAAAGACGAGATGCTGACCTCCAGATGACACAAACATTAGAGCAATCAAAGACTTTAAAGCAGCTGCTAGAACTATACTACGTGACGCAGATAAATTTTTAAAAACACGTAATTCCACAAATGAGAACTATAAAGAATCAGAAAAGAAGCAAATGGAAATTTTTTAAAAATCAAGTTTATTGGAACCAGGTGTGGTAGTTCATGCTTAGAAGCCCAGCACTCAGGAGGCTGAAGCAGGAAGATTGCCATGAGTTGGAGGCCAGCCTGGGCTACATATGAGACATTCTCAAGAAATAGGTTTATCAATACAATTCAGATAGGCATAATAATAGCATTTATCACAGGGAATTTGTACTGTACACATTATGTATCTGATTCTTGTGTTTTTCCCATTCCCTTCCCCACCTTTAACTCCTTTCCCCTCCTTATTTACAAGAGTTTTGTTTCCATTCTTCCCTTCCTTTCTCATTTTTTTCTTTTCCCTTCTCCTGCTTTCTTCCCCTTCCCATTTGAACATTTTTTTCCTATTTCACAATGTCTATTATATGTTTTAGTCCTTATTTACACTTTCAGTTTCAGAGAAACCATGAGAAACCATGCAGTATTTAAACATGTATCCATTCAACTTATGAGTGTGGTCTCAAGGTGCATCCATTTACCTAGAAATGTTTCAAGTTTATACTTTTTTATGGCTGAATAGTACTCCATTGTATTAAAAACCACATCTTCTATATCCATTCATTAGTTGATGGACATTTGGGCTGTTTCCAAGATTTAGCTATTACAAGCTGTGCTCTTAAAAACACAGGTGTACATATATTGCTCTAGGATGATGCTTTTCATTTTTTCTAGAACATACCAAAAAGGGGAAGAGCAGGGTCAAATAGAACCTCTACTTTTCATTTTCTTTGAGGAATCTCCACACTGATTCCACAGTGGTTGCACCAGGCTACACTCCCACAAGAGAGGAAAAGGATTCCTTTTTCCTCACAGTCTCAGCAGCATTTGTTATTGGTTGATTTCTTGATAATAGCCATTTTTCTGGGGTGAGGTGGAATCTCAGTGTTATTTTAATTTGCATCTCTTGAATGACCAGTGATGTTGAACTTTTTTTCATGTATTTAACAAATGGAAATTTTGGAAGAATTCAATATACAGAATAAAAGAGTCAGTGTGCTCATATCAGAATGGAGATAACAAAAAAGAAACAGAGAATTTGAAAGTCTACTAATGGAGAATGTCCCTTCTGAAAAAACAGGAAGGAAAAAGATTAATACAATGAACTGAGCCTCAGAAACCCAGGGGACAATATTAAAATGCATGATATTTATATCCTTGGAGCTCCAGACACTACAAACAACTTGATTCTTATAGGTTTGAGAACTTAGATCTGGTGGACAAATTTCTTCCCGGTCATAAACTACTAAGGCACATTCACACAGAAAAAACCTGAGCAGTGCCGCGTTGACTCAAGACATTGAATTTATAGTTTAAATCTTTCCCAAGGGCAAAATTCTAGCTCCATATGATTTCACTGGGGAATTCTACCAAACACTTAAAATATTAATATAATGTGTACCCAAAGAGAAAGAAACAGTTCCTGGTTCATTCTGTGAGGCCAGTGTTATTCCAGTGCTAGAGATAAGCGTATCACAAGAAAAACCCTATAATCAATACTGCTCATGGACACAAACGCAGTCTTCTATAAACTATTGACAAACACTACAATGTTCAATATATTAACAACATATACTAGATAACATTCTATTAGAAAAAGCTGAATAAACATTATTCTTTTGTCCTCATGAACGGCTAATCATCTTTTGCCTGGCTCATTTTGCTTTTTGGCTCCAGCTACAGGAGTGTTATTTACGATATCTTCATGTCTCATTCTTCATTATTAATCTCACACTTTTTACTTGAATATTTTTAAGGTTTAATGAGCCTTTGAACTTTCGAAGTTTTTAAAACAGTATCACTCGCCTTATAAATAGCTCAGTGTTTTTAATCGACTCTCTAAGATGTGTTGGCTTGCCCTGGAGAAGAAAGATGGCAATGATCAGAAGACAGAGGGCGTTATGAAGTCATTTTCTAAAGCTCGTTAAAATTTGAAGACGACGCTTTTATGAGTAGGACGGGTTTTCTGGCTGGAGCTTGTGAAAGCGCAGTGCAGAAGTGCAGAGGTGTTGTCCGGTCGTGTCCAGACCCGAGCCACACAGGTGTGGTTGGCTCCGTCCCTGGGTCCAGTGTTAGACAAGCGGCAGAGTCTGCCAGGTGCTAACTCAGCGCAAAGCCACCTGTCCTTAACCGATCTATCAATTAAGCTTTAAACAATAGACACTTTTCTGATAACGCAAGTAATATGTACCCATCTGGGAAATTTAAGGCACAAAAAATTACAGAAAACATTCCTTTTCCCAGAGGCAGCCTAGCGAATGACTTGGTGTTTCTTATCTATAATTATACACATCTACTAGAGTCCTGTCTTGTTTATTTACTCAGGGTAATACACGGACATAATTAAACAAATATTAGATTTTCCCCAAACACATTACTTTATTACACAATTGTACTGTTTTATCATAGTGTTGTGTTTTGTGATTTTTGTTGGTTTTTGAGACAGGGTCTCACTCTGCAGTTCAGGCTGGCCTTGAGCTCACTTTGTAGCCCAGGCTGGTCTCAAACTGGCAGCAGTCCTTCTGCTTCAGCCTCCCAAGGGTCAGGATTACAGGCATGCACCACCACGCCTGGTATGAATTTTTTGAAAGCTAGATATCTACAGATATTTTAAAATATAATCGCTGACTTCATTAAAAAGAAAGACACTTTAAAAATTGAAGCCAGTGTTCAAAACAAAATATTACAAAATTAAACCACTGTCACTTAGAAGTGATGCTTACCAACGATGGGCAGATCTTCATGGGCAGGAGGGTGCATGGCTGGAAACACAGGAGGCCGGAGGATGGGTAGACAGGCACGCGGTAGTGCTATGAAATGGTGCCATCCCACACGCCTCTGACGGTAAGAAGCATCGGGCATAAGCATTCTCTGTCTGTGCTTTGCCAGACGTGCATTGTCTCCCACCAGAGAGAAATTTTCCTTCGCTGGTAGATATTTTGGTTAATGAATATCGTTGAATGCTGGTGTGGTGGTGCACGCCTGTAATTACAGCACTCTGGGACGCTGAGGCAAGAAGGTCACAGGTTGGAGCCAGCCTGAGCAAGTTAGCAACGTAGACAGACCCTTTCAGGAAAATGTATTTTAAAGGACGATGAGATGTAGCTCAGGGTGTAGGTCCTGTATTCAGTCCTCAGCGTCACACACATACACACACAGAGTGAGCCAGGCATGATGGTGCACACCTGCAATCCCAGCACTTGTAGGATGAGGCAGGAGGATCGCCTCGTTTGAGGCCAGCCTGGGCTACATAGTGAGACTCTGTCTCAAAACCAAACCAAACCTGAATGTCAAAAAGGAAAGAACATAAACAATTTTACGTGGCTTAGATATTTCAATTTTAGACCATATTGACGGATTTCCCTTAGTAAGAGACAAGAAAATTAACACAACATTCTTATACATTTTTCTATTTGTCTCTCCACAGTTTTGTTGCCTATTTTTACTTTATCAATTTTAAAATATTATATTGCCTCTAATCACGATCTTTGAATTTATTTAGTCTTAGTCTTAGGTAAATGAAATGCTTATTAACATATTTTTGTCATTTCTCTCTCTCTCTCTTTCTTTCTTTCTTTCTTTCTTTCTTTGAGTGGGACTCTAGCTATGTTGCTGTGGTGCCCAGGCTGGCCTTGAACCAGAGACCTTCCTGCCTCAGCTTCCGAAGAATCTGGGATTGCAGGCACGCAGCGCCATGCCCAGCTTGTCTATCTCCTCTGTCCTAGAGAACTTTTTTCAAAGGCTCATTTCCTCCAGGCACTGTAATTCTGGAATTCATTGTTGCCATAGTTCTTTACCGACAACCTCACCGTTCATTTTTAACACCTTGAATTCATTGCTGGATAATGTTTTGTTTCGCTTTTTGAGACAGGCTCTCACCACGCAGTTGAAGCTGGCCCTGCCCGCATTATGTAACCCAGGCTGGCCTTGAGCTCCTGGTGATCTCGTGCCAAGCCAGCTAGAGTTTTTCCTAAGGAGAGCACTAAGTTACTACAGTCCTTCTGTGTTTTGTTTTTTGTTTTGTTTGAGACAGGGTCTCGCCTTGTAGTTCAGGGTGGCCTTGAACTTACTATGTGGCCTCTGACTCGACATGATCCTTCTGCCTCAGCCTCCTCAGTTCTGGGTTCGCAGGTGCGCACCACCGCCCAGCTGTCCGGCAGTCCTTGCATGGTGGACATGGCTGGCCTGTGGCCCTCACACTGGAATAAAGCTTGACTGGGTGTGGTGCTCTTCGCCACTGTCCTCCCTAAAACACAAAACTGATGAAAGCAACATCACATTGAATAGTAACAAGCTGAAGTTCCTAAATACCCCTAAACAGTATAAAAGCCAGCGTTAAGTCTATTTTCCTGTCACCCCTCAAGGTTTGCAACTAGATGTGTCCCCAAGTCTCGCGGGATCATAGGCGGGCCTTTGGGAGGTGCCTGGCTCCCGGGGGCTGCCCTCATTGGTGCATGGATGCTTCCGGGTCAGTTGGAGGTGGGGCCTGGTGGGAAGAGGCGTCCCTGGGGGCGTGGCCTGGAGGGGTCCCCTCTCCCGTGCTCCTGGGTGAGCTCTTTGCTTCTGGGAGACCAGAAGTGAGTTTTCTGCTCTGCCAGGCCGCGCAGCTGTGCCCTGCATCCAGCTGACCGTGGACTGTTCCCAGAGGAAAGGAGTCCCGTTGTTAGCACTGTGTTGCATGGTTATGAACACAAGACAAGAGAGTAAAAACTGTCATTATTAAACCAGTGTGATGATACAGGCCTGGAAGGCTGAGGCGGGAGGATCACAAGTTCGAACCCAGCCTGGGCATTAGTAACTCAGTGGGACCCTGTCTCCAAAGTTAAAAAGCAAAGGGGCTGGAAATGTAGCTCAGTATGAAAATTCAGTTCCCAATACCACAAAAAGTAATTATTTATTCAGTTTCTAATAAAATTAGGAACAATGAGAAAATTTTATGACTTTTTAAAATTTTCTGAAAGTTCTAGCTAATGCTTAAGAAACTAGGATAATTAAACATTAGTACTAAGGATTTAGCTCAGCGGCATAAGCACCTTCCTGGCAAGCTCAAGGTCATGAGTTCAATCCCTGGTACCAAAAAATAAACCTTTCAAGCAAAGACTTTTTAATAACCCAGGTGAAACAAAAATACTGATTGACATTAGTAGGGAAATGTTTTCTCTATGCAGATTTTGTAAATGAGCCAGGCATGATCAAAGGTCAAAGGTGCATGTGTATCATCCCAGCACTTTGAGAGGCTGAGGCAGGAGGATCACAAGTTTGAACCCACGGGGGTGGTGGTGGTGGTGGCATTAATGACCCTGTCTCAAAATTAAAAGGAGGTCTCAGGGCAGAGGCTCTGGGTTAAATCCTCTGTATGGGGACAAATATATAAATGAAAAGCATACCTAGGGAATTCAGATTATTTTATTAGGGACTGCTGTTAAAATGTATCCTTGTTAATTAACTAAGGGTCACTGAGAGTCACGTTTATCTGGGTGATACAACAGCTGTCCTAAAGCCACAAGGGCAAATGTCGCATGCTGACGGTGGCAGAGCAGAAAAAGCCAAGGGACACGGTTCCTTGATGACACCCTTGGACAGGTGCACATCTTGGGGTGCGACTGTCACCCCTTCACACAGCCTCTCCTCCTCTCTCTGGGCCACTCCAGCTGGTCTCATGTGTCCTCCGCCTCAGCTTCCTGGGCAGCTGGGACAGCAGGTGTGTGTCCTTGCGTCCCACACGGGTCATAAATTCTTTCCTTACCTGAGTCACCACAGACACAGTCCCATCAGATAGAGATCTTTCCACTTGTCCGTGTCTGCAGAGCGGAGGGCCGCTGACACACGGTGCAGTAGGGACTGCTGGGCGTTACGTCTGTCAGCTGTGCTTGGTTTTGTCTTCCCTGGGATCAGTGAACCGTGTCAGTATCAGACTCGGGCTGTTCATCGACTCGAGAAATGTGGAGATGTGTACATATTTTTTAAAACATTACTTAATTTTTATACTTTTATCTCTTCCCTTTTCACCTCCTAGGAAACTTTGTTCTCTCTTGAGGCTAAGATCTGCCTTCTAAATCATTTATCTTTTCCTTCACGAACTCCATTTCACTTTCTTCACGTTGTATTTCTTCCAAAAAATAACACTTGATTTTCAACAACCACCAGGTTTAAAAATTATTGATTGGATTTTCATTTAATTTTTAAATTTTATTTATTTATTTATTTATTGTCTTTTTGAGACAGGGTCTCACTATGCAGGTCAGGCTGGCCTTAAATTCCCTTCGTAGCCTGGGCTGGCTTCTAACTCACAGGGATCCTCCTGCCTCAGCCTCCTGAGTGCTGTGATTACAGGCATGTGCCACCACCCCCAGCCTCTCTCCTTTTAATTTAAAGGAACCACACTATTCTCCTTGGCATATCCAAATGCCAGTATCTTTATTCTTGTGTCTTGCGGCCTTTATTAAATAAGAGTACTTAAATATAAGCACTGTGGTACATAGTACCTCTGGTAGCTAGATGAATAGTAAGTAATTCAGAGGCTGATGGTAAGTACAGTGTGGATATTCTGGGTAAAGCAATTATCTTTTCCTCAGGCAGAGTGGACCAAATGGTGTTGATTGCTCAGAATATTATTTGATTTGAAAAGCTGTGAATTACTGGGCATGGTGGTACACACCTGTAATTCCAACACTCAGGAGGCTGAGGCAGGAAGATTGCCAGAAGTTCACCACCAGCCTGGGCTACATGGTGAGTTCAAGGCAGCCTGAATTACATAGTGACACCTTGTCTCAAAAAACTAAAAATAAAATAAAATAAAGGATGCATCATTTCTGGAATTTTCTGTTAAATATTTTTGGACCATTGGTGACATGGGCCTTGGGTGGGGCAGAGGATAACAGTGTTAGGGTGGTTCTTAACACTGTTCAGTTCACTATTCTGAGGAGTTCAGTATTTTGACTGAATGCTATTCACACATGACCTATGTAGTTTATAATACTTTTCCTTATCTGAAGAGAAAAGGAAAATATATTCTGATTATTTCCTAGGTTGCTTTTTATCTAGATTGCTTACTATTTTCCTAATTGCCTAGTTTCACATATATTTACTGATATTTTATTCTCAAACTCTCCCCAGATGGGTGAGTGATTCTCAATACGTTCTGGGTTTGCTGTCGTTTATCACTTGCCGGACAGATTTCTGCCCTCCAGACCTGTGGGCTCTGTTGGTCACTCCTCGACCTCCGACCTCCGGCACAGACCTCATGAGGTCGCCTGGTGGCTCCCCGGGACTCAAAACGGTCAGCTTTGCTATTCTTCTATTTTTGTGCAGCCTCCTCCGCTGCCCGCTCCTAGGGACTGAACCCGGGGCCTTTGCACTGAGCCATACTCACACCCCAGGCCTGTTTCAATTTTTTATTTTTAGGATATGTTCTTGCTGAGTCACTAAGTTGCCCAGGCTGATCTCAAGTCCCCCTGCCTCAGCCTCCCAGAGTGCTGGGGTCACAGTCAGAAGCCAGCGTGGTCCCACTTGAGCAGTGACCCGGGATGAGAACTTGGGATCTCAAATTCCTCCAAATGCCAAACCCTTATGTAATCTCGCATCTGATACCCTAGCTGTATTGGATATTTCTAGGCTAGAAACAATTTTCCCTCAGGATTTCAGTGCCATCCAACCCTCAGTTTCTAGCCACCAATAACGCTCCTGAGATGTCCCTGCTTTTCTGATCCTTCGGTTTTTGTGCGGTGTTTTGATCTTGCACATGTGTAGGGACTTTTTTTATCCTTCGCCGCTGTCCTGGAAATCCATGGAAGCTTGAATCTCTTTTCATCTTTGACTTAATCACCCTACAGGCCCATTCAATCTGGGAATTTAGGCTTTTGTATTCTGGGACATTTTTGTGAGTTTTGTGATAATATACTTCGTTCTGTCTCTTCATCTGAGAACTCTTGACTTGGTCACCTCTTTTTCTTGGTGTTTCTTTCCTATTCTTCACTTCATCGCCTTTCTGTCCTACTTTATAAAAGATACTTCTCGAGTTTGTCTTCCAGTTATTCTACTGCACTTTTAAAACTATCTGCTATCACACTTTTCAGTTTTAGTAGCTTTTGTTTATTCTCAAAATACTTCCTTCCAAAAATGGAAACAAAGCTTTTGCAAGTAAGGAGGGAAGGAGGAAGTGAAGGGAGGGAAGGGGGGTGGGGAAAAGAAAAGAACCAAGATACGTACAGGTACAAATTCCCCGTAATGAATGTGACCATTGTGTACCTAAAATGTATCAATAAATAATTTAAAACACTTTCCTTCTAAAATGCCAATCCTAATCATTAGTGCAATGTGTTCTTAGTTCTCTAAGGATAGGAATGACCTCTACTTTTAACTCTGTATATTTAGGATGTATTACATGATGTTTTGATATAGGTAAACAGTAAAATGATCAGTATAGTCAGAATTTAAGATAGCCATCATCTAACATAGTTATGTTCTTATCTATTTTTATTTTATATATTTAGTCTTTTTGAGACAGGGTCTCACTATGCAGTTCAGGCTGGCCTTGAACTCACTTTGTAGCCCAGGCTGGTCTTGAACTCAGTGATCCTCCTGCCTCAGCCTCCCAACTGCTGGGATTACAGGTGTGTGCCACCACGCCTGGCCATAGGTGCATAACACGGCCGTCTTCACGATGTACATTAGAAAATGTATGTGACCGCGACTTTGTAACCTGTGACCTGTTGGAGAGGCGGTAGCTGGATACACGTGCAGGGCTGTGGCCCGGGCGGAGACGCCCCCGGGGGCAAGACAGGCCACCGCTGAGGCCCCCTGGAGACTTTCTGGACCATTTTCCTTCCTTAGCATCGCCGTTGCTCTGAGGGGGTCCTTGAACCCCTCCCAAGCTCCTCCATTGTCCACTCAGCTCCTTGCATGTTCTGATGAAATACGGGCTGTCCAGGGTCAGTCGGCCAGCAGAGTTACCTCTGCCGAGGATCTCACTCCTGCAGCCCCGAGGACCATGCCAGGCGTCTCATTCCTTCGCGCCTTCACCTGCGCCCACTTGGGGATTGGGGGTCTAGGCACAGACCCCAGCAATGACCTACATCTCCTCATTTCCCTCCACTCCTACGCCGAGGTGAGCTGTGCGGACTCCGGATGTCAACTCCTTATCAGACATACAGTTTACAAACATCTCCCCCAGATCTATCCGCTGCGTTTCCATCTGGATGAATCTTTTTGCTCGATGTCATCCCGCAGGAATTTCTTTTTAGAAAACTCTCTCCCTGCTTTGCTGTGTCCTTCATAGTAAGTGTTTCCTGAAATATCTGGCCCTAGCGCATATTTAAGATTTGCATACTGAAAAGGTTATGGTGCTCTGCGTGGCAGGTCCCCGCTGGAGAGTTCGCGCCCGGCTCCTCGCCTCGGTGGCTCTGGGTCTGCAGAGGAGCCTCCGCGGAGCTCCGGAGGGAGCAGAGGGGAAAGCGCTTTGTGTCCTGGGAGTCTAATAAAGGCACGAGCAGCAGTTCCAAGAGTGCCAGTGAATTTCTCTGCCTTCCGTTATGCTTAATGCATCCTAGAGACTGTTGTTCTCATTTTTAAGGAAATGCTTTCATTTAAATACGCAGGAGAGTGCAGAGATCACGAGTGCGTAATTCAACAGACGCGTGCACGGTGGACGCGGCACGGGACGCTCTGCCAGGCGGAGACGAGGACACAGCCACCCACAGCCACCCGGTGAGGCCCTCCCCGCCGCCCTGCCCCGCAGCAGGCTGGCTGTCACGCTGACGGCTGTCAGAGGGGGTGAATTTATTTTAAATGACATACACAAATATATAATTTCGCTTTGTGTTGGCTTATTCTATTCAGTGTGGTTACTGAGACTCACTGATTTGCTGCATGTAGCAGTTTATTTTCATGGCTTGTCAGGAATTCGATTGTGCCAGCTCAACCTATTTGCTCACTTTACAATGGAAGGATAGTTGAGTTAGAATCAGAGAACTTTGGCCCCGTGCTTCAAGCCCTGTGTTAAAATCTTTGTGTGTTATTTATTCTTGTAATCCTGACTGGGAGCTATTATGTATTAACTCCCCACTTAATTAATAAATATTTATTTTGAACTTATTATGTAGCAGGCATTTTTCTGTGAATTAGGTGGAATCGGCTAAATAAAATGAACAGAAATCTATGAGGAGTTTGCTGGGCGTGGTGGCCCACGTGTGTAATCCCCGCACTTGGGAGGCTGAAGCAGGAGGGTCACTATGAGCTCAAGGCCAGTTTGGGCTACATAGACAGACCCCGTCTCAAAACAAAAAAACAAAACAAAACAAAAAACCAAATCTATGCAGAGTTGCATAAAACAGACAAAAATCTATGACACCCTGGAACTTACATCCTATAAATAAGTGACTTATTACAAGACAAATGTTACTGGGAAAATTAAAACAAAGGCTGGGTGAAGAGCTGCAGGTGAAGGCGGCCGTCTGTGGTTCTAGGCTGCCTCAGGAGGATGTCAGGACCTCGACTTGAGGTTTAAAGGAAGAAGGGGGAAAACCATGCAACTCTCTACACAAAGGGCATTTTTAGCATAAGAGGGATTGATCCTGTTAATCGCACTCCTTCCAAAAACTGGCTAAGGAAATGTTACTGGGTTTGGTAGTGCTCAAGTCTCCCGCTGAAGTTGGTTCCCAGGTTCTTCTCATTGTGAACAAAAAATGGTAGAAAACAAGAGAAAAACAATAGCGAAGTTTATTTGAAAAAACAAAAGTAAAGAATGAGGGAGAAACTAACTTTGCCAGGTTGAGTTTGGGCTGAATGAAATAGGAAAAAGTGCTAAGTGTAGTGGCGCATGTCTGAAATTCCAGCACTCGGGAGGCTGAGGCAGGAGGATCTCTGTGAGTTTGAGGCCAGCCTGAACTGTGTAGTAAAACTGTCTCAAAAGACAAAATAAATAAATACACCCTGGGGGACACAGGGTGCCTGCCGTGAGGAAAGCCACGGTAGCAAACTTTCATGGGGCCCATGTCTTTTGATGCTCTCTGAATCTGGAGGAAGCCCAGAGAAGTCACAGGGCCTGTGCTGTGAGAGGCGGGGCTGGATCCCAAGGCCAGCCAGGCTGTGGCTCTCCTGTCACTGTGGCCGGGGATGGACCCTGGTGGGATGTTCCATCTCGTGAGCTATGAACACAGAATTAGGTGCAGCAGTTGAGGGTGAGGAAAGGCAGCCTGGTTGGGATGAGGTTTAATTAGGCAACGGTGAGCTCTGCGTGCACCCGGTGGGAAGGAAAACGGGGTGAAGGTGCCGAGCTTCAGAACTGAAAATGCTGGGCTGGGTCTCAGGCGCTTTCCGTTAGGGTCTTTGGAGCAGGACCAAAAGGGCACTGGGTCCGCGGCTCTGTCTGCCTCGCAGGTCCTTCTCTGCGGCTCACGCCGCTCGGGAGCTGGGTGTAGCAGATGCCGTGCAAATGCACGAACATTTAATGAGCTCCCGGAGAAGAAAGGATGGGCAGGTTATGCCGGACAGCCTGGCATGTGGCCATCTTGGTTGGGGAGTTTGGAACCTTCTAAGGCCAGCCACGGGGTCTTCGTGGTTTTTATGTCTCTGCACAGTGGGCTTCAGGACACAGGTCAGGGGGTTCGCCCTGGGGAGTTAGTTGTCCAGGGTTAGAAGACTGTGTACTGGGCGGGGGTCCCATAGCACCCACTGGACTGTCACTGTTTGCTTGTTTTTGTTGTTGGTACCGGGAATCAAACTCAGGCCGCGTGCTTGCCAGGCAGGCGCTGCGCCTCTCAGCCACCTCCCTGGCCCTCTGTCTCTCTTTGTATCAGCTGTTGTTCTCATCTGTGCAGTTGTACTGTGGGCTTTGCTTTATTTTATTCACTAGCATTAAGCGTCAGAAACGTGTTTTTAAGCTCATCACGCGTATTTCTCTGACTGTGCGTCTGCGGCAGTGGAGCAGTTTCGTAGCACTAATGGTCCTAAGAAACACTGGGCCCTGAGAGAGATCTTCCCTGTCATTCCAAATGATGGCTGGGTTTGCTGAAAGTTCTGATGCTTTAAGAGCATCTCCCGCAGCAGGGAATTATGTTCATGTGTCACATTCTATCCTGATCATAGGTTTCATTTTTCTCTAAATAAATATTTTACAGTATTCTAACCCATAGCTTCTAAAGACTGAATACTGAGTGCCAAAAGACAGCTTTCATTTAAAAAAGTTTTGAAACTGTTATATACATTTAACACAATTAGGTTGGGAATACAGCTCAGTGACACAGGTGTCTGTCTGGGAAGCATGAGGTCATGGGTTCAACGCCAGTACCAAAAAAAAAAAAGATTTAATACAATTCTGATCAAAATTTCAATAGCATATCTCACAGAATTAAAGAAAACAATCCTAAAATTCATTGCTAAAGTAGTAAAGGCAATTCTGGGCAACAAAGACAAGGCAGTGGGCATCACAATTCCTGCCTTGAAATTATACTACAAAGTTCCTGTGACAAAAACAGCATGGTACTGGCAAACAAAAAACCAGCAGACCCAAAGATCAATGGAACAGATTAAAAAGATGCAGAAAGAACTGCAGACACACTATGCCACATTATCTTTGACAATGGTGCCAAACATTCACTGGAGAAAGACAGCCTCTTTAATAAATGGTGCTGGAAAAATTGGCTCTGCACATGCTGAAGATTAAAACTGGACCCATATCTTTCCTGATGTACTAAACTAAAGTTGAAATGGATCAAAAATCTAAATAGTAAAACAAACATTAAATCTTCTAGAAGATAGAGTAGGTAAAACTCTTGAAGACATTGCTGTAGGCAAAGACTTTATGAATAAAACCCTGATTGCATAGGAACTATCACAAAGAACCAATAACTGGGATCTCATCTTATTAAAAAGCTTTTGCACAGCAAAAGAAACCAGCAAGAAAGTAAAGAGATAACCCATAGTGTGGGAAAAGAATGTTTGCCATCTGTCCCTCAGACAAAGGTTTGCTATTGAGAACATATAAAGAACTCAAAAAAAAAAAATCAAACCTACCAAATTTAATGACCAAATCCAAAAATGGGCATCTAAGGTGAATATACACTTCACAGATGAAGAAATACAAAAAATAAACAAATATATGAAAAGATGTTCAACATTACTGGTGATTCAACAGATGTGAATTAAAACAACACTAAGATTCCATCTCATCCTGGAAAGAACGGCTGTCATCAAGAAATCAGCCAATACCAAATGCTGGAGGGACTGTGGGGGAAAAGGAACCCCTCCACACTGTTGGTGGGCCTATAGACTGGTGCAACCACTGTGGAAATCAGTGTGGAGATTTTTCAAAAAACTAGCATTAGTGGTCCCATTTGACTCAGCTATTCCCCTTCTGGGTATCTTTTCAGAAGAATTAAAAGCATCATATACAGTGACATATGTGTATCCATGTTTCTAGTAGCACAATTTATAATAGCCAGATCTTGGAAACAACTAAAATGCCCATCAACTGAGAAATGGATAAAAAAGATGTGGTCTTTTTATACAATGGTGTACTACTCAGGTATAAAGAAGGATAAACTGGAGACATTTCTAGGTAAATGGATGCAACTTGAGACCATATTCATAAGTGAAATTAATCAGACTCACATGTGTAAATACTGTATTGTCTCCCTAGTGTGAGAGGCTGAAAGTAAATATGATCCAAAATGTACAATAGGGAACTGATTTAGCTAAGTGACATAAGCGTCTGCCTGGCAAGCACGAGGTTGTGAGTTTGATCCCCAGTACAAACAAACAAAAAAAAAAAAGAGAGAGAGAGAGAGAGAGAAAGCCAAAATGTACAATAGATATTGTAAAGTGATAAACTATTCAAAAGCAAAGAGAAACTGGCATGAAGGAAAGGAGAAAAGAAGGAAAGAAAAAGCAAACTAAGTTATATATATATATGTATATATATACATATATATATATATTAGAGATAGTTATACTAGTAATTTCTCTCATTTCACTGAAAAGAAAGATTTGTGATAATATTGTTTGGAAAATTAAATACCTATATCTTGTATTCTGAATAACTAATTTAAAGATAACAATACACAATGTATTAACCATTGTTACTCTCCTATTAGCTTGTTTTGAAAGTTTGTTTTACTTTTTTTCCCTCTAAAAGGAAAGAACCTGGAACTAACAAAAAAATCTTTTTAGAAATGGGACTGAAAATGTAAATGAGGCATAGATATTAGGGAGTTTACAGTTCCACTTTTTTTTTTCCAATTAAACCAGGAAAAAACAATCTCCACTATCGTCTACCCTAACCCTACAGTGAGGCTTTGAGGCTGGTTTACTTTACTCGTGTGTGTGCACGCATGTGTGTTGTGTGCATTAATGACACTGTGAAGAATACACTGGACGTTTGCTCTGGAGAACAGGATAGCAGATGCGCAGAGTCTAATGGTTCAGAAATGCAGCGCTGAAGACTTGCGGCAAGTGAGAAAAGACAAGCAAGCCGGGCGTGGCGGCCACACCTCTAGTCCCAGCGCTCGGGAGGCTGAGGCGGGAGGATGGTTCCAAGTTCGAGACCAGCCTGGGCTACAAAGTGAGCTCAAAGCCAGCCTGAACTGCACAGCGAGGCCCTGTCTTAAAAAGACCAAAAGACAGACAGACCGACCAGCAGAGCTGGGTGCAGCACGGCTGTGAAACGCCTGGTTCTGGCGGGTTCCGGTTCTGGCTGCCCTGTGGGCACCTCGGCAGTCCGCGTCCGCCGAATGGGAACAGCGGTGACCGTGCTGCGGTGTCACGGTCCGTGTCTCGCTGTCTCCCGTGGGCTCCTCGGTGGCGCTGTGGAAGGGACTGAGGAGGGTGGCTTGCGGGGTGTGGGTGGGGGACCCCGGGGTGGGGGTGCGGTCTGGGGGACGCCAGCCTCTCCCCCCTTAAATCGGAGCGGGCAGGTGAGACGCTGTGCGCGGACCAGGCGAGCGCCCTGCACCCCGAGACCCGAGGAGGGCGTTGGGGAGCACGCGGGGGCGGCAGTGCACAAACCCGCCAGGTGATGGCCCGGGACCCCAGGCTTCTGTTCGGGACCTGCTTTCAGCTCCGCACAAGGACAGTCACCCTCAGCCCCTGAGGCTGTGCTGGGCGGATTCTCTCCGGTTAACCGGAAGCTGCGGCGGGGCTCAGCGCACAGGCCTTCCTGGGAGGCCGAGGCAGGAGGCTGAGGACCTGCGCCCAGTCCCGGGGGATCGGAGAGACCCTGCGTCAGAATGCAGTTTTAAACAGGGGCCGGGATGCGGTTCGGGAGGAGGGTGGTCGCCCTGCGCGTGCAGATTGACAGAAGTTTGATTCTGGTGCTCTTTTGTAAGCTCGTGGACAACGGCTGTTTAGAGAAATGAGTAAAAGTGGCAAACAGTTACTCAGTACTTCCAGTGTGGTAGGCACCGCTGTGGTGACGGAGGAGGTGTGTGTGTGTGTGTGTGTGCGCGCGCACGTGCGTGTGGCATCATCTCTAACTTCTTAGGGAGAATTGGCCCAACAAAAGGAAGGGCAGCTGCAAAGGATATTTGAAGCTCATTCAGAACACTTGTTATATTTTAGGGGCAAAGAAGTTTATAGGTGAAGAGGAGGAGCTGGATTAACTTATTGAGAGAGGTTTTCATCACTGAAGCGGTTCATACTGGGTGTGACCGGTGGGGTGGGCAGGGGAGGAAGAGGCCTGTGGATTTTCAGCATTCATCTGGCACTCAGGGAGGATTCCTCAGGAAGAAGGCTCAGAACAGAGCCCTGGGTCACTGTGTCGTCCCATCTACCCCTAAACCAGCAATGCAAGGCTATCAGAAGCCAAGTTTATGCCATAATAAACATGGCTGGCTGGAAGCTGGCTCGTAAGCTCTTCACACAGCCGTGCGTGAGGCCCAGGTCCGAGTCACACCAGGCAGGACCCACCGTCTGCCCTGTGCTGCTGGAGGGAGCCCTGCAGGATGGCCCAGGAGCAGCAGCAGCCTGCCTGCAGTGTTTTCAGACACTGCATACATGCTCCTCCAAATAATCCTGGCCTTTCTTTTACCTGAGCATGTGTGTTTTTTCTTCTTCTAGAACCAGTTTTGAAAGATCGATCATTTAGTAGATGGTGTTCATAACAAGTCACGTAAAGAAACAAAACCCTAATAATCCTTTGATGACTTTCTCAATTTTTTTTCTTGGGGCTGGGATTTTAGCTCAGCGGCATAAGCGCCTGCCTTGCAAGCAGGCAGTCGTGAGTTTGATCCCTGGTACCGATTTAAAAAAAAAAAATCAATTTTTTTTCTTTTGCAGAACTGGTGATTGAACCCGGAGGTTTCACACTGAGCTGCATCCCTATCGTTGTTTGATTGATTGATTAATTGATTGATTGATTGATTGATTTTGAGACAGTCTCACTATGCAGTGAAGGCTGATATTGAACTGTATGGAGTCTAGGCTGGCCTCAAACTCATGTCAATCTTCCTGCCTCAGCCTCCTGAGTGCTGGGATTACAGGCCTGTGCCACCAGGCCCAGCTCTTGGATGACTTTCTAGAGCTTCTGAATTATGAGTGCCTTTTAATTTGCTGCCTTTGCCCCTGTTTGTCCTGCCTCCAGAAGAATCACTGACATTCAAAAGGTTCTAGAAATGAGTAGTTAGGAAGATAAGCAGGCAGCAGGAATTCAGAAGTTCTGCTAATGCTCTCAATAAACCTGTGAAATTTCAAGAAAAAGCGTCAAAGTGATCATCTTTGTTTTAATGTTTTATATTTTACTTTTCAGAAATGAAATAAACCCAAAGGGATCTTGCAGGGGTTTTCAGATTAATAACCTGACACTGAAGTGTCGCTCAGTGCTCTAAATGAGCTCAGTGGGACAGAATTTAGGACACAGTCTCAAAAATGATGAGGTTTCCTCTCAAAGAGATACCAGGAACACTAATCATTTCCTTATCAGGCGATCTTAGCCACAAATTCCTGCTGAAAGTGAAATCGCAGTTTAAAACACAGCTCCGTACTCTGTGGACATAGAGATGTCCCCCCCGCAAGCTGAGCAGCTGCGTTCAGAGCGCTGTATCTCTGTTAGTCACTCCTGTAAGTCGGAGTTTATCTGATTGTGTGGTAGTTCAGGAAACTCGAGGCCCAAACTGAATATCCCAAGGCTGAGTGAAGTTTATACTGGCTGGGATTATGAAGAGGAAAAGTGAATGAACGTTTTTTGTTGCTCTTATGTTTATTTCTCTTATGCAAGATTTTGCATAGATACTACAAAATGTGCAAGGTATAATCTTACAGGTAGGAATCTGAATCCATCTAGATAGCTGATTGTGCTTCAAGATTCATAGGTCAAAACCAAGAAATCAAAGTACACAGTGACACATGCATGAGAACAAAATTGCTTCCATTTCCCCAGGAGACACTGGACTTAGAATGAAACAGCTTGTTTAATTAACTGAACTACTATTGAAATGTGCTTCATTGATGTAATGCAGATGAGGATCGCATGACACCAAAGACGATGGCATGAGGGTAAAAACAATCAAAATTGGGAACAGTCGAGCTGGAAACTGAAACATCTGGAAACAGATTTCGGATGTCAGATAATTCCGAGTGTTTCTATTTAGCAAGATGATTTTTTTGTCCTGTGTCTTGAAAACTATTTGTCTCAAAAAAACTTTTTTAAAAATAGGGCTGCAGGTGTAACTCAGTACAAAGGCCCTGGGCTCAATCTCTAGTCCTGCAGAAATCCAACAACAACAGTAACAACAAACGCATGTGACACTGGTCATAAAAAAGAAAGGGGTGCATTGATATTTATTAACTTGAAACCAGTCCAAATTATGTTACTGAGAAAAAAATAAAGCAAGCTTCAAAAAAGAGTAAATATAACATGTTCTCCTTTTAATAAAAATTATAATGCATGTTGAAATAGTCAGTAAACATTTTAAAAGGATCAGTTTGCAGGTCGGATAAGAAAATTTACTTTCTACCCTAGACTCTAAAATGTAACTGGTAGTATTCCTACCAGTTACATGTAATTGGTTTTATTAACTACTAAAACCTTAGTGTATGTAATAGTGCCTGGCACACAATAAATAGTGTTAAATGAATGAATATATTTGTTTAGTAATGCTGTATTTAAAGTTAATTAATTTTTGTGGCTTTTTGAGGTAAGAGCTCATTATATAATTCAGGCTGGCTTGAAGTCACTTTGTAGTCCAGGCCAGCCTCGAATTCACAGAGATCCTCCTGGCTTGGCTTCCTGAGTGCTGGAATTATAAGTGTGCTCCACCGTGCCTGGCTGTATTTAAATTTTAAAATGAGTATAGTCAGCTTGAAAGCAAGTGAAATCCACAAAACTAAATGAAATTAAATTTTAAGAATGACAATGGCGGGGCATGGCGTGCACGCCTGTAATCCCAGCTATCGGGTCCTGACCTAGATCCCCGATCTCCCAAATGAGTGTACGGCGGAGGTTTAAATAAAATGAGACAAGTGGTATGATTTTAGGGCTCCACGAGGCTCAGAACTCTTTAGCTGAACTCAAAACTCCGAGGGCTAGGACAAAGACTTCTCTGGACTGGCCCTCTTTTATTAGGTCCAACAACAAGGGGCGGGGAAACTGAGGAAAGCGCAGGCAATGAGCAGGACCTTGGGAGTCACTTCAAGGACGTCTCCTAGTAATGACTCAAGTCACTTTAGTAGAGCTGTCTTATCATGAAGACATGGTAAGAGTGAGACTGTAGGAATAATTCCTGCAGCTGCAGTCTCTGTCTATTTAATTGATGTTTGAGCCAAGTGTCGGCAGCTGTGGCCTTACCTTGCCCTTTGAGGTATCTCTGGCTTCACAGGCCTCAGCCAGGACCAGTGATTCATAGAGGTTCACTGACTATGAATGTGCTCCCATCGCCAGGCAAGGGGCCGAGGCCTACGACAGACTCACAGATAAACATAGAAAGACAATTAGTAAAATTTAAATCCTGCTCAGAGCTGCTTCGTCCTGGTCTCCAACACCCAGCTACTTGGGAGGCTGAGGCAGCAGGATTGCAAGTTCTAGGCAAGTGTGTGGAACTGGGTAGACTCTGTCTCAAAAGAAGAGAAATGAGAAAGGGGCTGTGCGTACAGATCAGTGGAAGAGCCCTTGTCGAATATGAGTGAGGACCTGGCTTAAACATCTTCTTTCTCGTCTTTTGTGTGTGATATGTTCCTCCCTTTCCATAGCTCATTTTGATTCAAAGGAAACAGAAGTCTCTGGTGCCTGTGCTTCCTTAAGACTGTTTCTAGGGCGCAGGGGCGTAGCTCAGTGAGGAGCTCTTTTTAGCATGCACAAAGCCCTGGACTCAGGAGGCCCCGGGTTCACTTCCTGGTGCCAAAAACAAAACAAACAACAAACAAACAAAACCCTGGATTCGATCCCCAGAAAAGAAGAAATGAAGTTTGTGATTTGGCTTCTTGCTTTGGGACTCCCTCAGGAATCCATGCCTCTGACACCCCAAACAACTGTTATCTTTATGTGCGTGCCTTCTTGCCAGTTTCCCGATGAGCCCTGTGGGATGCAGGCCCTGTCCTGTGGCCTTACTCGGCTCGGGAACCTGGTTGTTGCTGGGTTCTCTTTCTGTGAACAGTGGCTCTCTGGATGCCGTCACACCGCTGTAATCCCTGCCGCTAGACCAAGCACTGCGTAAGACAGGTTCCCATGGACGCTGGCGCTGGACAGTGGCCTGTGCCCTCCGTGTGCGTGGGGGTTAGATTCAGTTCTGAAGCAGCTGGAAAGAGGCTGTGTAGGCCTAGAATTGCTTTGTGGCCAATGGTAGAACACTGGGCTAAGTGAGCAGAGCCAGGAGTAGAAGCAGAGTCAGTGCTGGCTCCTATAGCAACTCAATCGTATGCCTGGCTTGGAGAAATAGCTGGATTCTGTGGCTCAGAAATGATTCTGCTTCCCTCGTCCGTCTGTCTATCCTGTTCTCTGACGTGCCTTCCTCCTTTTGGTTGTAAAATAGCTGCTAGAACTGTATCATTTCCTTTTTTGTTTTGTTTTGCTTTTTTCTTTTGGTACCGGGGATTGAACTCATGACTCCACACTTGCCGAGCAGATACTTGTGCTGCTGAGCTAAACCCCCAGCCCTATCCTTTCGTTTCTAGTCCAGCGGGAACACAGTGAGTGTCTTTGCTGCGTCAGTCCTGGAAGATGAACTCGGGATGCTCAGGTGCGGTAGCAGTGAGCTCCACTCAACAGCGCAGAGGCCGGAGGTCAGTGGACTGGCTTTATGAGCCTCCCCGGCCAGAGGCGAAGGTGCAAGTGGGCTGATGGTAGCCAAGAGGTGGTTCGAGAAATAAAATTCAGGCTTGGTAGTCAACCAGTGTCAAAAAAAGAGATTATTTTATTCTCCCTAAGATAAAGGTACTCAAGTATAATAAACACAAGAACCCGGTGAACTCAGCTCTATAAGGAGGAACCATATGAGTAGAAGCTATTAGGGAAAAGGAGGAAAAGAACAAAGGTATGAGCTCCAAAGGACAGGCTGATTTCAGCACGGACCTGAGCGGGATGACACCGGCACCTAACCGGACTGGTGACTCCCATCCATTATGCGGTCTCTTACTGGGTCCTGAGCACGAAGGGTGAGGGCCAAGATGGCACTTTGGAGGGGGAAAGTCTCCCGCCGGGGACAAGGCTGGAGCACGCAGGGCCCGGTCGCCTGTCAGGCGCGGGGCTGAAGGGCAGGAGCGATGCGCGGTGGCCGTGGTCACTGGGCCTCACTAACCCGAGACCGCGTGTCTTAGCGGGGGTAGGGGTGTAGCAGGATGGGTGAGGCCTAAAGCAGCCCCGTCAGCCTGGCGTGGGGCGGTGGTCGGATTCCTTCAGGTACAGTAAGACGGGCACCTGGGGACTTTTGCCCGGGCGTAGCTCAGTGTCATCCCGGTTTCTAATCTTTGCTGCTCTAGCAGAATTAGCATGATTATTTCACTGTTGTTTTAATTGACAGTGCTGTTTACTAGCAAGTTCCAAAAATCTTGCTTGATGCTTGCAGTTCTTCTCCCTGCTTGTAAATATTAACTTGCCCGCTTGTAAATTTTTTTTTCATTTTTCAAAAGGAATGCTTGTCTTTTTCTTTCTGACTCTCCTTCCCTTCTTCTTAACATTTATCTACTTACTGGGTGGCGCTGGGAATCAGCCTGCAGATCTGGACACTAAGCTAGATTTCTAACGTTTTTTATTTCGAGCCAGGGTCTCAGTAAGTTCTCTGGGCTGGACTCTGACTTGGGACCCTCCTGTCTCGGTCTCCCAGACGCCGGGGTTGCAGACCTGTGTCCCCAGGTTCAGCTTCACGTTTTGCAAGCTGAGGAGCTGCCTGAGCCGCTGAGAGCGGGGCAGCCTTGGGCCCCAGCTGCCCCAGCTTCCGGTGCTAGAGTCTGAGGTTCCAGCCCCAGCCCAGCCTGAGCCCTGCGGGCTGCAGGTGAGGCCTTGTGCTGGCACCTGCAGATTGTGGCCCAGCTGCCCTCTCCCTGCAGAGCCAGCTCCTGCCTCTCTTAGGGGCCCTGGCTGACGGGGTCCTTGTCTCGTCTCCCCTCCTCCATGTCTTCCTCACGCTCCTGCTTCACCCCCAGCTGTGCACGCCGGAGTGAGCAGAGAGTTCAGAGATCACAGGGGCCCTGATGGGAGTTAGTCAGGGCCACCTCCCCGACCCCAGCAGAAGCACATCCGGTCCTTTCTCTGATCTTGAATTTGTTCCCCTCCCAGCCTGCACCCCACCAATTCACGCCTGTGCCTTCTCCAGCCCCAGGGTCCTGAGGCAGCCATCTCTGTCACTGGCTTGGCCCCAGTCCTGGAGGACCAGGGCTGCTGACCTGGCGGCACCGTCAGTCCCAGCCGTGGCCCCATGTGCCTTGGCTTCAGCGAGCCCCCAGCCCCGGCATCCCAGCCAAGACCAGCAGGTCCCCTGGGCCTCCAGGGCCAGCCGCACGGACAGCTGACTGCTGGTCAGGCAGATGCAGCCCCCAGCTTCACTCCGAGCTCCCTGGTGTTCCCCTCACCCCGCCCTCTGACTGCCTGCCCTCAGGACCGGGTGTTTGACCCACATCCCTGAGAGACGACGTATTCCCTTTTTCTATTTTATTAAGAATGATTTATTTTATTTTATTTTTTTTTTGCACCAGAGATCAAACTCATGCTCTCATGCTTGCCGGGCAGGCTTTGTGCCACTGAGCTAATCCTGGGCCCTTAGAAATGATTTTAAAATCGTCATCCGGGGGAGATCTGTTTACACCGTAACTGGCCCTGAAATGCTGGGATGTCCCCCAGGCTGAGAAGCGCAGTGCCAGGTGTGGACCAGCGGTGAGGCAAGCAGAGAATCGGGAAAGGAGGCCCTCACCCATGTCTCTCTCTGTCTCTGTCTCTGCCTCTCTCTTTTAACCCTTGGGCCCTCAGGTCTCGCTCTGTAGTTCAGGCTGCTCCTGCACTCACTAGGGAGCCCAGGCTGGCCCCAGACCCGAGGTGATCCTCCTGCCTCTGCCTTGGAGTGCTGGGATTACAGGCCTGAGCCCCCCACCTGGCCTGGGAGCGCTCAGTTGAGTCCTCTCTGGGCCCCTGGTGGCAGGGCTGCCTGGTGCCACCTCCTCCCCATGCTGGTCCCTGTAGGTTGTGCCAGGAGCCTAGTGGGCGTGGGCAGAGCTCTCAGGAAGTGGTGCAGTCACCTGGGGAGCGAAGGCTGGAAGGGGGAGGCAGCCAGGAAGAAGGCCTGGGTAGGCTAGCCAGCCCTCGGGATGGCCTGGGACAGGGCAGAGCTGCTCTGCGTCTCTGGGGACTCAGTGAGAGCCACCCTGGGCCCTCAGTGGATAAAGGGCGCTGAGGAAGTGACTGCCAGAGGGGCTGTGATGCCCTGTAGGAAATGGGAGACAGCTAGGGCCTGGGGCCTCACCGCAGACCTTGGGGGCTGTCACAGCTAAGGCAGAGGTGGCAGGGATTGGCCTGGCCCTGACGGAGAGAGCCCGAGCAGCCAGGGAGGCTCGAGGGTCCCCAAGATCTCGAGGGTCCCCAAGATCTCCGCACAGCCTCCGCTGGGCTCCTGCCCCGGAGGATCTGGATTGGGAAAAGCTGCTGAGGGTGAAATCAAAGTGGAGCAAGAGGACAAGAGAAGAAGAGGAAAGATAAGGTCCAGACAGAAGCCAGGGGTGAGGAAGAGGTGAGGGGTCTTGGAGAGAGAGCAAGGCGGGTCCTGCACACTGCCTGGAAATAGTAAGAGGGCTGTGGTGAGCAGGCAAGAGGGCAAGCCTGACTTTCTCTGCCTTCAGAATGTCAGGATAATTGAATTTTTTTATTTTAAAGAGCAAAAAATAACAAAATTTCAAAACATGGTAATTAGAGGGTAACAATATTTAATACATTGAGCATTGCTATCTTTAACTGAGTTACTCAGAGTATAACATATGTGCATTTAATTGTCCACACAATATTAGCACAAACTTTTCTTTTCAACAAACTAAGAGAAATTAGTAGTATAACTATCTTAACTATCTTTCATGTGTAATTTATATACACACATGTATTATTTCTTTCAGCTTCTCACACTAGGGAGACAATACAATGTTTACACGTGAGTCTGATTTATTTCACTCTAGTTGCATCCATTTATTTATAAATGTCTCAAGTTTATCCTTCTTCTAGCTGAGTAGTAGTCCACTGCATAAAAATATCGTATCCTTTTTATCTGTTCTTCAGTTGATAGGCATTTGGGTTGTTTCAAAGATTTAACTATTACAAATTGTGCTGCTATAAACATGGGTGCTCATGTATCACTGTGGTAGGATGTTTTTAATAGGATAATTGATTTTATATAAAATGAGAAACAGAAAAATATTGCAATCACATCCCAAACAAAATTATAAAGAAAAAATAAAAATGACAATAACAACCCTTATGTATAACAAAAGCATGTCAAAAAATGATGGACTAAAACCAACTATTATTATGCAATGAGAAAGTAGTAGAAGACTTGAAGGAACAACAAATGGATCAGAGAGAAATATTCAGAAATGAGGCAACAGAATTTCAGAAATAATTTGAATGAAACAAATCATTTCCTTAGTGAAGACTAAACATTTAAAGAAGGTTTAAAGAAAACAATTGAAACCCCAGGAAGCATTTGAGAAGGGACCCAAATGCTGAAGACAGGTAAAGATGGTACAACATGTGTAGAAGGGGCTCTGGAGAAAACCTGCATGAGATAGGAGAACAAATACTAAAATGAGCCATCAAAAAAGACTTCCCAAAGTGACGAGATTTTGAAGAGCAGACTGTCTAACACTAACCTGGAATAACTACGACTAAAGTATATTCTGGGAAAATTGCTTAACTTCAAGAGAGAAGAAAACCTCTAGGAAAGTAGTAGTATGTGATACTTTAGAGAAAAATATTATCATTGGACACTTCTATGCCACAGAAAAATAAACTAACCTATTTCAGGTACTCAGTAAAAGAAAAGGTGAGCTGAAGATTTTATATCCAACAAAGCTGAAGCATACGGGCTGTTACAAACACACAAGGAGTCAGTCATGTGGTCCCTACGAAGTTTCCTAAGAAACTTGCCAAGAACAAAGTAACCAGCATGATGTTAGAGTCGTAAGCGTGTGATACAATGTATGGTCACCTGCAGAAATAACATTACCTGAGCATTAAAGAAGGGAAGCCCAGCACACCTGATGGCCATGCAATCCACCAATGGGGACATGGAGCCACTATATTAAAAGGGAGAGCCAGTGTGGTGGTGCATGTCTGTAACCCCAGCACTTGGGAGGCTGAGGCAGGAGGGTCACTGCAAGTTTGAGGGCAGCCTGAACTACACAGTCAGACCCTGTCTCAAAAAACCAAAACACAGCAACAAAAAAGGAAGAGAATGGTGATGGCAACTACAAACTTCCTTCCTTCCTTCCTTCCTTCCTTTCTTTTTTTTTTTTTTTGGTTCCAACGATCAAACACAACCTTGTACTTGCCAGGCTAGAACTTAAACCACTGAGCTAAATCCCTGGCAAACTTGCTTCAAAGCATATTTAGCAATCACATTTATTGGTGATAGTAGTACTTTTTTTTTCTAAAACACATGAGAAATCAGAGGATGTTTAATTTTATCATCTCTGTCCTTGAGAACCGGGATTCTTGGTGGGCTTGAAAATAATACAGACTTAACATAAAGTTCTGTAATCCTGAATTTGAATTAAAAACTGAAACATTTCATCAGATTTTTAAAAAAATCTCTTTCCAAAAGGTCCAGAAATAAAGATCAACCAAGCACCTATAAAGTCGGGATTCTGTTTTATCTTAAGGCCATCCTCAGTGAGCTGAACCAAGACTTCTTGGAGAAATAGCTGATTCTGGGTTTGGAAAAGGAAATGTATGAGAACCCCCCAAGATGCGTTCATGTTTAGACAGCAGAGAAGCTATGAAAGCCTGCTAGCAACGTCTCAGAGAAATCAGAGGCTGACACATCACAGGGAATTGGAGACAGAACCACCAGTTAAACTGCCGTGGGGTTTAAAGAACCTCCCACTGACCAAAGAGAGACAAATTTCATTTCAGTGATAAGAATCGATTGGAGCAGGGCAGCACGGTGACTCAGAGCTGTAAGCCCAGCATTGGGGAGGCTGAGGCAGGAGGGTGGCTTATTCAGCCTGGTTTATAATAGGGCGTCCAAGGGTTGGCTGACTATATACAGGGAGACCTTGTCACAACAGACACAGAATTCCAGTGGATTGTAAATTCCTTATCTACTGCATGCGTATCTGTTAGAGATCTATTCCGTAAGGCTTTGCTGTCCACCGCACACTGCCCTGTGCAGTGCTGAGCGTGGGGAAGGGAACCTGCAGCAGTTCTGTCTCCGGTTCCCTGTGACATGTCGGTTGCAGTCTGGGACTCGTGGTCATCCGACTCTGGGTCTGGAAGTTCTGCTGCCCCCTCGGCAGGCGTCTGTTGGCAGCTCGGTTCCTTAGCATGTACGCTGCTCCGCCCACTGGCCAGCCACAGGGTAGGGTTACCCGGCCCTTCCTGGCATCACGGACTGAACCCCATCAGAGGGGCTTTGCTCTGTGAGTTCCCAACAACATTTAAAACAAAATTGGCTGATTTCCTGCAGAGGATGATGGAGAACCGCGGGTTACCCTAAACCCAGGGAAGTAAACAGTCACGCTCTTATGAACCATTGCATTAGATAACTAAGAGCAGACCGGGGGAAGTTCCAGGCAGAACTGCTTCGGCTGGATCTGGGCGTGGGGTGCACGCCTGTAACCCCGGCTACTCAGGGGTCTCGGGCAGGAGGCCCACTGCCACCAGGGTTTCGAGACTGAAGCAGGCAGCATAGCAAGACCCCCTGCTCACATCAACACCAAACCAAAGCAAAACAAAACGTCAAAACTAAAAGGAAAAGAAACTAACAACAATGGTGCCCATGATCACGGCACCTGAGGCTGAGGCAGGAGGATCACCATCAACCTGGGCCACAATAGGGAGTTCAAGGCCAACCTCAACTACAAGACTTTGTCTCAAAAAACAAAAACAGAAACACAGAAAAGGAAACAATAGCATTGGAATACTACCATGTTATAACTTCTGACACATTAACAAGCCTAGACATTAGACACTGTCTTCGTCTTTCCTTTCTGAGACAAAACACAAAACACCCAAGCTAAGGAAGGGAAGGTTTATTTGGTTCACAGTTTGTAGTTTCAGTCCGTAATCAGCTGGCTCCAAGGCAGGGTGGCATGGCAGAGGGGAATCGCAGAGGAGAAATCATTGGGCCAATGAGTGTAAGTCAAAAACAGACGCCGATGGCAACCCCCTTCCTCAGCAGGGAAACGGGAATCGGGGTCAGCCCCAGACCCCCAATTTGAGGCAGACCCCCGGGGCTATAGGGTTTGTCCCACAACAAGACAACCCAACACAAAACAATCCATTTTGACCTCCTCTGTGCCACACCAGGAAGTGTAGGACTAGACCTCTGTTTTGCCTCCAACACAGAATTAACCCACATGTGCCCTCAGGAAGGGGGCCACAAATCCCAGTAGGAATGGCTTGTGGGCCCATGTCAGGCAGGAGACAGAAGGCAGAAGGTATCGGGCTACAGGTGACAATAGCAGCTTCTTTGTATCCCTTTTATGTTCTATCCAGGTTACCTGGTTTAGGGCAGTGCCAAACCAATCAGTGGACCGATTTAGTAATCACAAACCCTTAATCTCAGCACCACACACTCTAGATCCAGCCACCTCTGAAAAGCCTGCCCCCTCTCCATGGCTGCAGGAGGCTTTGTGGGGGGGACATTCAGGCACAAACCATAGCAAATACCAAAAGATGGAGACAATACAGGGGAACAAAACTCAGACTTATGTGCCATCTGCTGAAGAACACATTTGCTCCTAAATCTTGCCAAAGGAATTGAGCCTCAGTCTGAGCAAGTCCCCGGATTCAGCTGTCAGTTTGTAAGGCAAAAAGCAAAAGGAGCATTTTGTACACACCCCAAGTACGCCACGTACAAAATGTAGACCAGCAGAAATCTCAACGTGTTAAATGGTCTGGGTCAATTAACAGTATAAAAAAACAAGAGAGAGGGAGCCTGTACATTACAAGAACTGCCAAAACCATTTCTAAAAGTGGGCAAGATTACGGAAGCCAAGGAGATGTACCCCTGATAAAGTCATTAAAGTCATTAAGCAATACCCAGGAATTATAAAAAGTGATAACAACCAGGAGAGTGGCAGGAAATGATTACAGTCAGGATGGAGGCTGCCTCGGGAGGGAGGAGCAGGGCGATGTTTGCGCTGGGGCACATGCAGAGGAGAGATTCTGGGTGTTGGGCAAAGCTTTACTTGGTGGGCTGGCAGGTAGGTGTAAGCGTTCTCCCAGTGAGTTCACCGGAAAGCTTGCTGCATGTGCTTGGTTCCTGTACTGTACTTCCACAGCTGTGTGAAATAAATAAAAACATTTCCGAAGGCCTAAACATTATACAACATTTAGAGTGTGTTTTGTTCAAAGTCTCTCGCGTTAGAAGCATAGATGGCAGAGTGATTCTGCCACACACACCTTCTGCTCTCTGGTTATTTCACTGAATATCTTACTTTGTGGGTCCTTCTAAATGGCATTAGGCCAACTGGATAAAAATTACAATGTTAGTTCCTAATTCTAATCTGCGAACTATATGCTTTAACCTGCAAATAGCAGTCTAAGCAAGCAGTTTCCAGTTGTAAGAGTACATTTTGTTTAGTCGGTAGATGTCTCCAGGCAGAGATTATAATTCGTTGGACTCTGAAGGCATGCGTTTCTCAGAAAGTTTAAACTTTACCTGCCTTCAGCGTCCTCGGACCTGCTTCCTCTTTGATACTGACAAGATCACCTGTGGGAAGGGTAGATTCTAGAGTTAGTAAAGTGCTCTTTCAGCATTTCTGTCAATGAACTCTCAGATATTTCATGGCAAATGTTAAAACAACACACTGTGACTAACCTTTGTGCTTCTTGGTTGATAACAGCCTGCTCATGGTAACAACCAGGATTAAAGAGGCTTCCGTAGCCTTAAACGGTAATCGTGGGCTAGTAAATGTTTTCTGGGTGCCGTATTATATTAAAATAAAAACAATGGCCAAATTCGTCAGATGTGTTAAGCTTAGCCTTGAGTTTTAGAATCAGTCACTTTTTCAGTCACTTGATACCTACCACAGGGCCGGCAGTGCTCAGTGTCCGGGGTAGCCGGGGAAGGTATAGAAAGTCATGGAGCTTCGTTAGCAGCCTGGGGAGAGTCGGCATCCGCAGGCAGCACTGTCTGTGTCTGTGGGAGTCGCGTGGATTTGGACCGTGGTGCGATTCTGGTTCTCAGGCAAGACTGTGGCGCAGAATGCTCTGGGGCTGAGTTCTGTCCACGCTTTGGAATAATTTCAGGCTCACAGAAGAGGTAGACGTAGTATAGAGAGAGGCTCCTTGGACCCTCCCCGCAGCTCTCTCTGCTGGCAGAGACAGACACACAGCACAGCGTCAGAAATACAGCGGACAGGCTGGACACTCTCCAGGTCTTTCTGGGATGACTGCAGTTTTACGTGTGCACTCTCGGTGCTCAGGGAGTTCAACAGGCAGAGGAGAGAGGTGAGGAAGAGCCGGACGTCAGGCCTCACGGAGAAGTTACTGCTGCGAATTGCCGTCCTCTTTTTTGTTCTTTATTCTCTCGGCTAGTCCTGTAATCCTGTGTCCACTCATCAAACCGCACTGCTCGCTGGGAGTTGACTTGTTACCTCCCATAGCAGACGGTACACACTACCCCTGCTCCCTGGCTTCGGGATCTGAGCGCAGGCAGCCTCAGTCCTCTGTCATTGTTTCCTGGAAGGCAGTTTATAGAAGTGGCTTGGAGCCCAATGGTTCTACCCCCGGGAAAAAGGGAACCTGCGGTATGGGCTCCCTGGCGTATCTGCACACCTATGCAGTGCATAAGCGGACTCATTTCTGTGTTTGTGCTCTCTGTGCAGGCTGAGAACGGTGGAACTGGCAAAGAAGGGGGGCTTTTGGAAACTGATCTGGGGACGCTGAGAGATCAGGCAGACGTCTGTCTTAAGAGGCAGCATTCTTAATGGATACCGTTTTTTGTTTGCGTTTTGAAACAGGGTCTTGCAGTCCAGGCTGGCCTTAAATTCACGATGTAGCCCAGGCTGGCCTTGAACTTGTGGCGGTGCTCGGCACTCAGCCTCCCGAGTGCTGGGATTACATTTCGGCAGCATCTGGCCCAGCAGCACGGTATTAATAAAGGCATTCTCTTTCAGCAGTGGAATGGTATTTAAGAAGAGCCAGGGATGCTGGCGAACATTTGTGATCCCAGCACTTGGGAGACTGGGCAGGAGGACTGCCACGTGTTTGAGGCCAGCCTGACTCTCGTGGTGTGAGACCCTGTCTCAAAAACGAAAACAGAAACAAAACAAACCACCAGATCAGGGTGTGGTGCTTTCCTAAAACTTGGTGTTGGCCCTCTTAACTGTCTAGGAAGCACCTGACGAGGGAAGTTTGCACTATGAGCAGTGAGCAGAGAGCTCGTGCTCAGCAGATGAACGCGGAGAAAGAACTTTCGGGTAGAGACTGGCCCAGCTGGTAATTCTGAGAAGTAAAACTGCCAGCGATGCGTTTCTCTGCTCGCCCTCCTCTGCACCCTCTCTTTTAGCTGTTTTCTTCTCCCCTTGCGCCCTTCTCAGTGCCTCCAATCTTCTGCAACCAGGCGCACTGCTTTGCAGTCAGAGGCTGCAGAGGCTCCTGGGAGGGAGGAGGCGCCTGCAGCTCCGAAGCTGCTCTGGTGGGTTTCTGGGGTGTCCTGTGTCCCCCAGAAGGAGGCAGGCAGGCAGCAGGCGTGGAGGCCCTGAGGGCTTCTGGCCCACAAGGAACTGCGGGCAGCAGGCAGTGCAGGTTAGATACAGAAGCAGGGAAGGGGCCGGAGCCCTCTTGCCTCAGTTTCCACATTGGGATGTCCGCGCCTCCTGCTGACACCCTGGGACAGGTGCTGCTTGGTTCCTGGGGAGCTCCCAGTGCGGGTGGGAGTTAGGGGACCCTTACACTGCTGAGGGCCTCGTTCTGGGGTCAAACCCAGACCGTCTGGGGCTCACCTTTAACAGGAAGGAGGAAGGCGCCGCTGAGGACTGTGTCCCCGAACACACGTGCATTCCTGGGCTGCCCCGCTCGCGCATCTGGGCCCAGGACTGATAATACTGTCATCTCCACTTCCACCCAGAGCCACGAGCTGCGGTTCCTGGGTTTCCTGGGTATAGACGCATTTCACGCCTATGAAGGCTTCCCCTACGCCCAGGCAAGAATGTTTATCTTCCGATCTCTGCTACACTCTGTGACAGTCGCATTAATTACAGCAGTCACCTCCTCCTTTTGGCGTTTTTCATTTGCACTGTGCTATTTCAACCTCAGAGCACACTCTGGGGAAATGCGACCCTGGCACGAGTCTGCTGCGTCCGGCTCCCCTGGGGAGGCAGGCGATGCCATAAAAACGGACGGCTTCGCCTTGTTTAGCCTTCGTGCTGTCTTTTGAAAGAATTCGTGAGCCCAGTAAAGTACAGGTGCTTAGCAAGTTGTATTTATTAATTAATTAAAACAAATAAAAATACCAGGCTCTTCAGGGTAACGTATGAGTCTTATCACTGGCGCTACACTTTTCTCTCAGAAGGCTGAGGCAGGAGGATCATTTCAAGCTCAAGACCAGCCTGGGCTACCAAGCCAATTTAAGGCCAGCCTGAATTACCTAGCGAGATCCCGTCTCAACAAGGCAAAGCAAAGCCAAACAAAACAAACAGCACAAAACAAAAAAGTAAATTACAGCAATTCTCAACTTCAGATCTACATGTAATGACGAGATCGCAGCAATGTTTTGATTGCAGGGCCTTTGGCGGCCCAGAGCTGGGGGGGGTGCTTTCCTCGTCAAGCGAATCACAGCCAGTTTGGTCGCAGCAGCTGTGACCCCGTAGCCCAGGACCTGGTGAATACTGACGGTTCAGAGTCTGCTGAGCAGGCGTCGCCGTACTGAACGGCGGTTTGTCCAAAATGTATCAAGAGTAGCGTGGAAGTAAAACTCTGCAGAACCGCGTGAAAGCCAAACAGAAGTTCGCCAGGCCTTGGCAGGAGAGGTTTGTCCGCTCGGAACTCCAGGACCATGGAAACACCATGGGCCTTGGACCCAGACGTCGTCTTTGGAATTCCAGTTCTGCTGCTTAGTCAGCCTGGGGACTGCAATCAAATAATGCGTTTGGTAATCCCAGGAAATGACAGTAAATGATGCGTCCAGTAAAATAAGGCTGCTGACCAAGTACCCAGCACATGCTCATTTCTTTCCTCTTCTACGCATGACACGTGTAATACTGGAAAGGCTATTTTGGGATGAGGATTTGAAATATTTAAATTTAAAATATGTAAAGTTTGGAGGGACGGAGTACAGATCAGTCAGAACACATGCTTAGCATACACAAGGTCCTGGGCTCGATACAGAACCCACAATATTGAAATGCATAAAATTTAAAATAGTGTGAGATTCCCATGTTAGTCCGGTGGATTCTGTGAGGCCTTGGCCATGACTGGTAATAGGTGCGCTTCAAAATTAAAAAGTTAGAGAGACGGACCATGTCGGGTAAGTGAGGCAGGCGTGGAGCCCTCCCAGCGAGGCCTTGTTTCTTTTCTGTTTTCTTACCTGCAGTGGGAAGGTGTCACCCCTAAGTGTCTAAAGCCTCTGCTCTGTGGGTGACTGCCCCCCCACCCCCCGGGAACAGTGCCCCGGGTTTGCCTGGCTGCCCTGTGAGCAGGGGACATCCGCTCTGTCACAATCGGTAGCCCCGGGACTCAGTGGCTTCGGAGAGCACTGGGGGTCCCTTTACCCTGATCTGATCCTCAGGGTTTCTGGGGGTTCCCAGGACCCGCAGGTGTCTCCCTGCGGTGTTGGAGCTGGCACAAAGCTGGACAGGACAGAAACGGCAGTGGCCGCTGGAGACTGAGCCCGGGAATTTAAACTGTGTCACTTGGCCATGTTTTGTTGGTTGCAAACTCAACCGTGTTAAGGGAGTGGAGGGGAGACCTCGCCTGGCGTGGGAGGGCAGCCCAAGAGGAAGGCACAGCGGTGCTTACTGGAATAGGAGGAGCCGGGCTCACCTAACCCGCGGGTCTGGCTCGGCTCAGCTCTGAGAGTCTGGAGACAATGGGGCTGTCACTGCCGGCCTTCCTTCCCGGAGAACCCCCACCCCCACCCCGGCGTGGACCGTGAGGGCGCAGCGAGGCTGGGTGCCAGCGTTTGTTCTGGTCCCTTAGAGCACGTCTGCAGCCGGGCGTGGTTGCACAGGCCTGTGGTCCCTGCACAAGGGAGGCTGAGGCAGGAGGATGACAAGTTTGAGCCCAGCCTGGGCCATTTAGTGATTTAGCCTGAGCCTGTCTCAAAATAGAAAATTTGCAAAAGGGCTGGGGATATAGCTTGGTGTGAAGGCCCTGGATTCCCTGGTTCCACACAACAAAAAGAAAAGAAGAAAAGAAAAAAAGAAAGAACAAAAGAAAGAAAACTAAAGGAAAGAGCATGCACAGCACCCAGTGTAGGCTTGGCTGTCAGTCTTGTGTGACAAGCTGTCCACTGAAATTTCAGATAATCACAAGTAATATTTTCGTATTTCTTCCCAGGTTAACAGCTCAGTTTGGCATGTATTCTTATAGAACTTTCCTGTAAATATTCATATATATATATATGAAAGTTTTTTCACTTTCTCTCTCTCTTGGTTTTTCTGAGTTGGGATCTTGCTATGCAGTTCAGGCTGGCCTTAAACTTACTTTGTAGCCCAGGTTGGTCTTGAACTTGCAACGATCCTCCTGCCTCAGCCTTCCAAGTGCTGGGATTACCAACATGTGCCACCATACCCAGCTGAACTTTTAAAAATGGAGTTGGAGTTTTGAAGTCCCTTATTGCTTTCACTATGTTGTTTTGATTGGTCTTCTTCTGTTCCATCTTTTGTTTAATTTTATTATGTCTGATGATATGGGCAGTGATTTTGAAGATAACAAAAAGCATTATGGCGGCCATTGTTGATTTCCTCTTATCTTGTTTTAAAGTCCTGTATCACATTTATTGTTTTGTTTTGATTGACTGTATTCTATTTTGTTTGGTTTTATTCTCTTCAAAATTAAAAAGAAATGGAATTGGAAACTCTGACAAAATGCTTACCTGTCATGTATGAGGCCGTGAGTTCAGTCTCCAGCACTGCAAAATGAAAACCACAGGAATAAATTCATACTTAATTTTATAGTGTAGCTGTAATTTTGCATTTTTCCACATCTGTGCATTAAGATCTAAATTAACCCTTTTAAAATTTATTTCTTTATTTTGCAGTATTGAGGATTGAACCCAGGGCCTTTGCACTACCTATATTCTCAGGCTTTTTGAATTTTTTTTAAATTTTGAGACAGAATTGTTTTAAACTGCAAGCTGGTTGGTGCGGTAGCACAGACTTGTAATCCTAGCACTTGGGAGGCTGAAGCAGAATTATCCCCATGAATTCCAGGTCCGCCTGGACTCGGTTGCCCAGGCGGGGCTTTGAACTTTCAATCTTTCTGCCTCAGCCACGGAGTCCTGGGCTGTCGTTGTGCACCACCAAGTCCGATGTGAATTATCCTTTAAAACTTCCTGGAGTTTTATGGTTTAGACACACCAGGTTTATTTACTGAAATGGCCAGTGGTGACTGATCTATTACCAATTTTTCATCACCAGGAGTGTTACGACACAGAGTCTCCCACATGTATTGTGGTGTAGTTTTGAGAACTGTGATGAAAGGGACATGTCTTCCCTGTAACTTGCCAAAATGTCTCTGCACATGGTATCATTTTCAGCTGCCACCAAAATGATTTGAGGGCTCCTATTTTTTCAGCTTGCCACATGTGGTGTGTGTGTGTGTGTGTGTGTGTGTGTGTGTGAGTGTGTGTGCTGGAAACAGAACCCAGGCCTCACACATCCTAAGCTAAACTAGTGTGCTCTATGCCACTGCACCTTGATACCTGAGATAGCTCGGACTCCGGAATGAAATCGAGGAAGCAAGAGAATTTGGGAGCAAAGACTTTATTCCAGGCCTGGTGACCCAGTCTCATCAGGATGGAATCGAGACTGAGTGCCGATCAGTCTACAAGCGGCATATTTAAAGCTCAAAACCACAAACCCCAAACCACAAGGAATGTTCCCTCCCCTATCTTAAAGAACACCTAGTGTTTTTTGGTCATTTCCATTAGCCTTGGCTAATTTCAAAATAGCATATTTTGAAATAGGGTTGCACAGTTTTGAGGTCAGCTTATCTCTTATCACTGGGGTGGTCATTTTTTACACAAATGACGTGGGAACAGGAATTTACTACATATCTCCGGGAATACAGATGTTTAGAATAGCAATTTAGTTAGTGAGACGCACTACAGAACAGACATGGCGATGCTTTGGTTAATTTAGGATATAACAATACCCAGTCATCGTGATTTTAATCTTGGCTTATGTGACAACTACTTGTTTTCATAGCAAATAAAGGAAAAACTGGAGAGTACACTTACAGATGCATGGAGTAAGAGTCATTTAGCAAACAAAAGAAAGTAGAAGAAACTACACATGGCCAGGTGTGGTAGTGCAGGCCTGTAGTCCCAGCACTTGAGAGGCTGAGGCAGGAGGACCAGTGTGAGTTTGAGGCCAGCCCGGGCTGCATAGTGAGTTCAAGGCCAGCCTGAACTGCATAGTGAGACCCTGTACACTGCTTCTTTTGGAAAGGAAGTTTAATTTGCAGCAGTTTGAGTGAGTGAGTGAGTGGAAGGCAGTCAACACCTTAGGTTTGAATGGGAACAAATGAAGATAAAAATCAGGAATGGACTGGGAGAGCTGGATTCTGTCCGTCCTTACTAACAAGGCACTTTTATCTGATTTCTTTCACCGACCATACTTTCACATTTTCCTCCATGTAATGTCTTCTAAGCTTATCAGTCTTCACTACAGCTTTCGGAATGTAATTGCATTTATTTTGTCTTTATGCTTCTGAAAGGAAACAAAGGAGCAGAAAGAGAGAACCATGGGCCAGCAATGTAATAAACCACAATGATTTGTTTTACTTTGTTTTTGTATTTTTGAGACAGCGTCTCACCATGTAGCCCAGGCTGGCCTCATACTCATGGTAATCCTCCTGCCTCAGCCTCCCAAAGTGTGCTTACAGGTTGTGCACCACCACGCCCAGCAAACCATGATGATTTGGGCAAGAGCTTTTCCCATGGTGCTTTTCTTCTTGTTGTAAAGAAACAGAGCAATTTAGCTCTCATTTATCTTTTCAAGCAGACAGAGGCTGGGAAGTAGGACTCTGCACAACCTGTGCGCACTCTCCCCCACCCAAATCAAGGAAACGAAGTAAAAATCAACTCCAAATCCAACCCGGAAGCAGTGGTTCCCTGGAGTAGAATGCACACGTTAGAAGCAACTCCTCAGTGGCTTCTATTTTGGGGGACTTATAAAAATCTTGGCACATTTTTTAAAAAGGAAAATTGTCACACCCATCTTTTTCAGTTGAAAAGTCAGCTGTTCTCTATTTTACGTCACAAGTTTGACCTTAAACATGGAGCAAAAGCTTAAGACCATGTTAGCCCAGAAGGCAAACACTTCTGATGTTGACACTGTCTGCTAGGAGGCTTGGAGACGTAAAAAGTCAGGGTGAGCAGAGAGGTCACACAAAGGGGTAGAAACACAGGAGAGAAAAGGAAGAGGAATAAAGGGATGTGGGTGGCAGAGGAGAAAATAGAGCACTGAGTTGGTGACTGTTAACAGATTATCCTTTGTGTTGGTACTGTAAGTTTGAGCTCCTCACAGCTGCATACCTGGTTTGTGCTTTTCGGCTTTTTTTGGTACTGGGTTGAACTCATGACCTGGTGCTTGCAAAGCAGGCGCTTACACAGTTGAGCTAAATCCCTGGCCCTGCTGTTTGGCTTTTTGAGACAGTGTCTCTGTTCATGCAGGCTAGCTTTGAACTCACAACCCTCCTGCCTCAGCCTGCCAAGTGTGAGGATTACAGACACACTCACCACGCCTGGCCAGACTGAATGTCTTGTTCACCTTTGTTTTCCTGTCCAGTATGAAGCCTGACAGCTTTGTTCAGAAAATCAATGGCCCGAATCAGTCCACATGAAACTACCACATACTGAACAATCTAAAATTTAAATGTCATACCTAGCCCTGGCCATACGTATATTTGTGCCAGAGAATTTTTTTTTACTTTAAAAAATGTTTTATTTGTGTGCATATGCAATACATAATAATTACATTCATCCTGGGAAGCTGGTACTTACACATAAGTGAATCTTAATCATTTCTATTTCCTCTTCCCCTCCCCACTTTTCAAATCCCTTTTCCATCTCCACAAAGATATACAGGAAGCAGGGAGGTAGGCTTTGTGGAGCCAGGAGATATTTATGTATTGTTTCTTGTTTGGGGGCGGGGTGCAGGGCCTCACTATGTAGTTTAGGCTGGCTGTGAACTTATTATATAGTCCGTACCGGTCTCAAACTCGTGGTAATCCTCCCGTGTCAGCCTCCCGAGTCTGGGGTTACAGGTGTGCACCATCATGCCCAGTTTATTGACAATCTTTTCAACTGATTGAGAGGTCTGTGTGTGTGTGTGTGTGTGTGTGTGTGGCTGGGGGGGGATTCTAAATGCGGTGGGCAAAGCCCTGGAATCTGTAGTTGACATGCAGTGCTGAGGCCCCCTCTCATCTATAGAACCTCACCATACCATGCTTGGTGGTTAGGAGAGGGCTTGGGCAAAGTGACCCCCTCTGGCTGTCCAGGGGTGACTGACTCTGTGGAAAGTGTAGCCTGAGGAAGTAATGACCTTTGTTGTTGAGACTCATGGAATTGAACAGCTGCTCCTGACTCGCCCTTTAGGATCGGGTGTCCATCACCTGGCCCATGCGCGGTGGAAGGCAAGCCCCAGTCCGGGAACCCCAGCAACTGCCCAAATAAACCGGTCCCTAATCAGCTTCCTGGAGAGATGAGCTGTGGGCCAGAGTCCCCTTCTTCCTGGGAACCTGATTTGCATATGCAGCTGCCTTCCTGGCCAGGACACCTGTCTGACCGCGTGCAGAGCAGCGGACTTGGGCTGGTAACCCACGGTCCACAGCTGCCCTGGGTGACCCGGGCCAGCTGGGCAGTGACACGGCGTGGGAACAAGGGCATCAGGTACCGCTTGGAATTCTAAGTGCTGAGGTGTGGCAGGAGCGCCTGAGCCCACTAACACATACGATGACTGCCAGACACGCTGGTGCCCGGAGCTGGCTTGGAACCTCGGTTTCCGGGCTTTGGTCCACAGGCTGGTGGGAGCTCTGGAGGTCCCCAGATGTGTAGGCCAACTCACAGAGAAGGCAGGAGGTGTCCCAAGGCGCTCACGCAGGGACCTTGGCAGCGCTTCTGCACCTGTATGTAGAGAGCCGGCTAAGCCAGCCAGGAGGTACAATGTGTCATTAACAGGAAACAGTGGAACACCAGCACACAAAGGAGGAGGCTCGCGTTTTCTAATAAAGGCTGGTTAAAACCAGAGTGGGACCCGGGGAAACAAGTCCTATTAACCGTGTCTTGAAATGTGAGCTCACTGGGCAAAAATTCAGACTGGACTAAGCAGGCAGGCGGCCCTAATTTTAAGTCATCTGTCAACTGAATGCCTGGTATTGTTCAACAGCTGCAGTAATGTGAACACAACCTTTCCGGGTGCTTTATGTCACCTCTCCGACGTCCTGGGACCCATTCAGAATCACTGACCAAAGCTTCCCGGGGAAGGCCTGGCCACAGGAACCACAAGGACCAGAATTAACAAAGGCCCTGGACTGAGTGTGGCGGTTCTCGCCTTTGAGCAGTCTAGAGGCTGAGGCAGGAGGATCGCTACGACCAGTTCCAGACCAGCCTGGGCTGCATAGTGAATCCAAGGCGAGTCTGAACTACACAGCCAGACCCTGCCTCAAACTAAACAACACAACAGCAGCTACAAACACGTGTATGGATGGTACTCTCCACATGCAGCGAAATCAGTGATTTCCTTTATTTCCTGTCACTTCCCCAGGGAGCTGGTGTTTTTCCGCGGTTATTCTCCCAGCATAGGCGGGTAAACTGAGGCCCGGGAGGGCGTGGCACAGGTTGGGTCAAGGCTGCGCCGTCAGTGGGCTCGCCCCGCCTTCCCGAGGAGACAAGAGCCCGCGCGCGGGGCGAAGCAGGCAGGGCCGGTCCTCTGGGGCGACGCCTGCGGTGCACGCGGGAGGCGCCTGGCCGGGAGGCGCTGAGGCCGCGGGCCGTAAAAGGCGGCTGCGGGGAGGAGCCGGAGTCCGGCCGCGCGCAGCAGCCAGGCCCGCAGCCGCCGCCGGGATGAGCGCGCCGCGCGCCGCCGCGCAGGGCTCGGAGGTGCGGGCCGCCGGCTGGGGACCGGGCCGGGTGGGGACCCGAGGCGGGCTCGCGCGTCCGGCCCCAACCGTGGACGCTCACGGGCTCGGGTCGCGGGCAGGGAGGCGGGGTGGCGGGCGCGGGGCTCTGCAGTCCGAGGACGAGCGCGGGCCCGGGACCCCTCGCCGGCTCCGTCTGCTCCGCGCCGGCCGCACAGCGGGGTCCCCGCGCCCAGGTACAGGGCCGGCGCGGGGGCGGGGGCGCGGGGCGCCCTCGCGGGTCGGGGTCCCTGCCAGCCCCGCGCTCCAGCGGGCGCGTAGGGTGTGCGTGGCTCTTCCCAACTGGAGAGAAGGGGGCACTGTTTGCAGACCGAATATTCAACGGGAGGCTCGATGTCGTGTGCGCGCGGCATCACCCCGCGAGCCCCGAGCGCCATCGCTTCGGAAAATGAAGCGGAGGGAAGAAAGCAGAAGTGAGGTTTGAACCCAGGTCAGTGCCGTCAAAGCCGGAGATCAGGGCTGTGCTAGCCGCACACGGGATCGTGATC